>OY744605.1:85438520-85506020 GCA_963556255.1 Allolobophora icterica | reverse complement strand
CCTTGGAACGGCAGACGGGGAGCCAGCGCCTGGAGCCGCCTCGTAGCCCTGGTACTGGCCGAGGTTGTAGAGGGTGAGGCGGATGCGCTGACCCGGCTGGACGGAGAAGACGAGGCGGCAATCGGTCGAATGGGGGAGATGGTCCCCGTGGACCAGGGACACGGAGTCAGGGGTCGATAGGCCGAGGGCGTAGGCTGTGGAAGAGGAGGAGAGGGAGGAGAAGAGGGAGGAGGAAAGGGAGGAGGAGGAGGAGGAGGAGATGGTTGCATTGCATTTGAGCGAACTGTAATCTACAACTGATGAATAAGATGAGGATGTTATGTCGGCAGATCTATCTGTCTGTCTGTCTGTCTGCCTGTCTGCCTGCCTGCCTACCTGTTTGTCTATCTAGAATCTAGTATGCCATGTATTTACCTGTCGATTCATCTATCTATTCATCCATGTATCCATTTTCTGAAGTATATTCTCTGCTTGTCTTTTCACCCTCTTTCCAATTTTTCAGCCTCCCGTTCTCTATGACTCTCTCTGTCTCTCTCTGTCTCTGTCTCTCCCTCTTCCTTTTCTATTCTCTCTGTCTCCGTATAAATGTCTATCGCTTTCTGGTTCCTCTTATTTTTTCTCTGTTCCTCTATTCCTACATGTACTTCCCTCTCTCCCTATGCTTTTTTGTACCTCCAGCTCCACCTCAACGTATCTTGGACGACGAATCTCAGTTACCTGTCAGGCACCTGTAAGTGGCATCCAGGTAGGCGGTCAGGTCACGTGGACACGGCTGAACAAGCTCACGCAGCTTTGGAACTCCGAACTGGCATGCGCGTTGACCTGAACAGGAGCGGTCAAGAAGGTCAAGGACGTCGGTCGAACAACCCAGAAACCCATAGTCACGTGTCACGCACCGACCCAGTTCTAGGCGGCCGTACCTCGCTTCCTGCATGAGGATGACCTGGTTGACGGGACAGGATGCGTTGAAGATCTCGAATTGACAGAACTCCTTGGCAGCTGGAAACGAACAATACAAGAACAGCGTAATGATTACGATTATTACAATGGCGGTTGTAACGATTGTTGCAATTACGATTTTTACGATTATTACAATTAGGATTGCTACGATTATTACAGTTACGAATGTTACGACTATTATAAGAAAGTGAATAACTTATCATGGTAAAGTAGAGGAAAAGCAGATGATGTTTCCGCATTGGACAGCTACCGAAAATCTTTGGAATATTATTGCCTATAATTATTATTTTTATTATTGTTCTTGCTATTGTTATTGCCATGGTTTTTTTAATGCTCAGTGCAGCATCATTGGCTCAATGAACGGAGTTGCCTTATTTATATTTCCTAAGGAAACTTACTTAAAGGTGTCCAAATTGTCCTATGAGCTAAAAGACTCTTCAATGTAGCTAGTTTTTTCTTCTTATTATAAATAGTAGTAATAATCAAGGATTCATATCGCGATAAATAATACTCAACGACGTCGTAGAGTTGCATTAAATAATAATAGGACAGAGCGCAAAACTATTGCTCTCATTAAATTAGTTAACAGGTAAGTATCATTATTAGTTTCAGCAGCATTATTATTATTTTTTTAATGCAACCATAAGATGTCGTTAAACAATGGAACCTATTACGAACTGAAATTAGAGAAAAGAGGAGAGACCCTTAAAGCTGGTGATAGTGAATTCTATCAGCTTTAGAGAACTCATGGAAACCAGATGTCTATTTATGGAAAGTTGGGGTGAAAGCTGCCTTAGATGAATCTGATATTAATTGGATAAAAATCACATAAACTACGGTGTTTAACTGCATTAACCTTCACTTAAATTTCCTTCGCGTCGGTTCCACTGAAACAGAGTCGAAAATAAAACGCCACGATTGAAAAATCGAAATTGCGTTTCCTTATTAAATTCCGAATATCATATACGGTAGATGTCTCTATGATTGTTTGTGCGACCTCTGGCGTCTGTTTAACTCAATGCCGTTCATAGATGGCGTCCAGAGGAAGATAATAATATTATCCGTTGGACAGGAGACAAAGCGCCCTGGGTAAGATCAAGGCACATGAACGACACCTATCGGCCGTTCGATAAACGAAGAGCGTCGTTTACTAGGGGTCGAGTCTAGCGCTGCTCCTAGGATGCTCGGAGTACGTTCCGAGTGTTATTCTGTTACGCTACAACTGTCATCGACGACGCTACAATGAACTACCGTACCCGTAGTAGTGCTAGTCCAAGGCCTGGAAAAAGGAGGAGGCCGACGCTAATCATCTTTATTACGACAAAGTAACTAACCAAACAATTTACGTTGTAAATTGCAATATGCCAACATAATATCTGCCAACGTCAACGGACTTTGTTGCCGTAAGATGTCGTTAAATTATGGATTAATCCACATGAATGTTGGCAAGATACTATGGGAAAAGTAGTGTAGACGTTAACGAGCATGGCAACAACAAGATGTCGCTAAAGCGTGAAAAATTTAGACTCTTTTTTACACACCTTTAAAACGTACGCACCTGAATTTATATATTCAACGTTGCACGAATCGATGTTTAATTGGCAGTTTTCTTCTTATTCCCAATGAATTTTGCATTTTATGGTAAGGTCATCGCCGTATTGTGCGCTAAATACGCAACAGATTTGTGAGCAGAGTAAAAGTGACGAATGATAGTTGTTCGATTTAACAGGAGTTTATTAGTTTAGTAAGCAATTTCACCATGCAACATATTACCCAAAACACATTTAACACATTATACAGTGATGGATCAACGACGTATCTTAAAAGAGAAGTAAACATTAAAAAAGATGGTCTTCAACTTTGAAGGCGAATGACTTATCGTGAAGACTTTTAACGATTAAACTTTTTCAAATAGGATATCTGATAACCAGCGGAAATATTGGGGGATCCTGAGTTTATTGACATCTCACAGTAACAAAAGGTCTTTTGAACAAATTTCACCGTTCCTATGGCAAGGCTTTGTAAAGACCTATAACAATTATTAAAGAGAAACGCCCTGCTGCCTGTAATTATAAGGTAAGAGCATCTTTTAAAAAGGTGTCTAATTATTTGAAACGTTGGTAAAACTTAATAGGTTGGTTAGTTGCTGTTTAACGACTCTGTGTCATTACAAAGACGATTAGCATCGCCCTCCGCATTTCTACAGGCTTGGGACTGACACCGCCAGAGTACGACAGTACCGTAGCAGAGTTTATTTATATGATCTATTTTACAGCTCTAAAGAGAAATTAACACATTATAATTTATTATTCTTAAAAGTGGTGTGCATAGTTGCCGTCATCTTATTTATTCTCAGTCAAGTACCCCGTCCGAAGGAATGTAGATGTGCTCCGATTGAGCTCCGACGATCCTCGGAGCAGTCATCGAAAACAACCGCTGCATAGTTGCGTTTCCCTTGCGGCAGATGTTCGGCCAATATTAGTCGATAAACAATATGGCTGCTGTGGGATTCGTTCGGGTCAAGTGGCGGCCTCTGTCTGCCGTTAATGTAATCAAATGAAGCATTTTTATATAGCGCCAATTTAATTCCGAGGCGACTCTGGCTTGACTCTATCGTGTTCCGAAGGATATGAAAGAGAAGCAGCAGGACTCAGACGGATGAATAGACGTATGCAGAGATACAGACACACGGACTGACTGTGAATAATGGTCACATGTTGAATACGCAACTTAAAGATTACTTTCTACGATCAAATGTAACGGTAACAGAATTGTATTATGCTTCGCTATGGAATCTCCTGAGAAACGTAAAGGTAAATCTTAGTCATCTGTGACGAAAGTTCATCACTGTACTATCACACTCGTCATGTACCCCTGTGATGCTGCCCCAAAATGCAGTAAAACCCAGGAAGTACCAACCCAAAGCAGATTTAACCCAGTACAGTTTTACACTAAACAGTTTAACCCTAAATTGAGACTCGTTCCAATATGCAGCTTCACCCCAATATGACTCAAACCCTAACACAGATTCAACCCCAATGCATTTTCGCTTCAATATAGATTCACCCCAAGACAGTCTCACCCAATGCAATTTTCTCCATTATAAATTTCACTGTTTCATTACACTCTGCGAGAAGTACAATGGAACACGCCTGGATAGACTAACAACTCCTTCATAATCTGCGTTGCTAATTTCCTTCCTACATCGGGATCTCCAACGAAACCAAGATATTCCCTTTCTTCCAGTTGCATGCCGCTAGCGAGATTAATTTTCCTGTTGAGTTCACCAGAGGGAGACGCTGTCGCCTAGGCTGCGGTAGGTCATTAATTAGCGTAGCTCATTAAACATCGTCGGAATAAACCCGATCCAAATTGAATATGATATTATCATCGTTACGTTTGCATCAGCATATAAACGTCGTGGAATCCTAGTACGCATCTGAGAATGATGTTCATGAGATCGCATAGATTATATTCGTCGATCGTTGAAGCGAATTCTTCATTAGCCAAAGACTTCATGGCTTTCTGAGTTTTGAACAACGCTCGTTAAGTAGTCGAATGTCTCGGGGTTTTGCCAGATCACGGTTGAGTGAACTTGGATGTTGTTGATTCCGCGGTTGATGGCTTAACGAACGCTTTGGGATGCGAACAAGAAGATAGGAAGATAGGGTAAAACGAATGGCCGTATGTATGTATGTGTGTAGTCATGCGTGTACGTATGGACGTATGTATGCATGCATGCGTTTATGTGAGTAGGCCTTTTCATTTGTGTTTGTGTGTATGTATGTATGTATGTATGTATGTATGTATGTATGTATGTATGTATGTATGTATGTATGTATGTATGTATGTATGTATGTATGTATGTATGTATGTATGTATGTATGAATGTATGTATGTATGTATGTATGTATGTATGTATGTATGTATGTATGTATATATGTATGTATGTATGACATTGTATGCATGTATGTGAGTAGGTCTACTCATGCGTGTATGTGTGTTTTCATGTATATATTTTTATGTATGAATGTATGTATATATTGTGTATGTAAGAATTACGAATGTATGTACTGAAGAATGTATATATAATTATATGCATGTATGCATGTATGTATGTATGTATGTATGTATGTATGTATGTATGTATGTGTAGATGTTTATTTTTGTGTGAATGTATGTATATATTATGTATGTTAAAATGTATCAGTGTTTGCATATAATATGCATGTATGTATATATGAATCTATGCATAACCAAACCGAAGCTTTAATCTACTTACTTCTACTGCGTCGCTATCATACTACCAAATGCTTGATCGCTTTAAGCGAAAGCATAGTTAGAAAATGGTAAAGCTGTTGACCAGTGAAACAGAAGAGAATCTTAAGCTTAGACCTGAATATCGTCAAAGACCTGATCGAACTGGACATGGAATTCAAAAGCCTTTGACCCTCCACCGAATATTGGTTTCCAGTGGTCAACGACGTCTTATTGTAACAGGTGTCATGACTGTTGAGAGTGATCCTCCTCCTTTCTTCAGGCACTACTGAATGGATTGATCCAGTGCTTAAAGACATCTTATGGCAACAAAGGCCGTTGACATCGACAATAAGTTATTCCGAACAGTTCTCACCATTCCTATTGCGACACGAGGTGATGGTTACCAACAATAACACAGGACCGCTCTTCTGCTCTATCTTATATGGCGAATATCACACTTAAAAGAGGTGTGTAATAATTTGAACAGTTCTTACGGCTTCAATAGCATATAATTCAGGATAATAATAAAACTTATTATTTCAAAAGTTTGAGAACATATTATTGCTTCATTGGCCGTAGACGTCTGGCAACAAATTAATTATTTATCAGTTCATTTTCTTGATTTGTGATCATTCGATCCAATTGGCCACTCCCATACATACAGATTCCATCGCCAACGGAGAACGCGTATTAAACCACGCGACAGTTATTTATAGCATATTAAAAATTCTTAAAAGAGGTGTCTGTGAAAAGTATGCTTCTGATCAGTAATTGACTGTTTCAGCTCCATTGCAACAATATAAGAGTCACACCATCCACTTATTGAGTTCAGTGTATATATGTGGTGGGTTAAGAAGGAGCACGAAGAAGAGATTGTTCGGCTGATTTAAATGTAATACCATCTGAATTGTTAGGTAGATTTTAAATTGGATGTTGTGCTCAAAAGGGTCCGCGATAGTCCAGTGATTGGCTGACTGGAATGTCAATCGAGAGTTCTGGGGTTCAAACTCCCGCCAGGATAGAAATTTGTTTTCGAGATATATCGGCTCCACTCATCCCGCCCTAGTCAAGTCAACTATAACGAGTACATTGCGCCTCTGATTAGCGAATACTGTGAGAGGCGCTTTATAAATGTTTAGATACAATACAATACAATACAATACAATACAATACAATTGGGCGCACATTATCAGCGGAAAGATTACGAGTGCTGTATGCCGAGGCTAAGAAAACCAAGACGCTTGCACATTGCGTCCATGGCTGTCTATCTTATAAACCGTTGTCGTTCATTGGAAAAAACGTTTTACACAGGGCAGCTGAAGAACCACTAGTTCTGTTTAGCAACGTTATGTCAAAACAAAGAATTATCAGAATCGCCCTCCTCCGTTCTCCAGGGTTGCGACTAGCACTACGGCATTGGATGTATGATAAATCCATAGTTTAACGACATCTTATGGCAACAGTTATCGCTGATGTCGACTGAAATTACTTTGAACATATGTGATAAAAGAGGGTCAGAATTTACAAAAAAACAGGGTGTAGGAGGGTGCTGAAGGTAAGAAAGTGGTAAATGAGGTTGCAGATGAAAGAATGGGGTATAGATGATGGTGCAGAAGCGAAGCCTGGAGCGGGGAGGATAGAATAGGGGTAGATGAAGTAGAGAAGTAGGGGGAAGTAGACTAAAATGAATAGAAGGAAGGCGGAAGGGAGGAAGGCGGATGTCGGCCTTTTCACGGGGGTCTTAATCAACCCTGGTCATGTACTTCACAAATTGCTCCCCCAAAGAAACCTAAAAAATTATGTTCTCAGACCTCGGTCTCACGATAGAGTGCTTGCTCCACTGGACAATAACATGAGGAAAAATTTCATTGGGAGAATGTTATATTCATATTGATTGTGATGCTGTGTTTTTAACTATTGCATTTTGTATTATATTATTTGATGCATGTACACTGGAGTGCTAATATCTTGAAACCGGTTAAATAAAGAAAAAACTTACTTACTTACTTACTTACTTAGAGCAAATGGAGGAGGAACAGAATTAAAGAAGGATGGGTTGGGGTGAAATGAGTAAGGAGTGGTGAAGAGCTAGGCAGAACGAAGCAGACGATCTTTATGATTAGGGGAGAATGGAGTGAAGAAGACGGTGGAATAAGAGAGGGAGAAAGATACACACACAGAGACACATACAGAGAGAGAGAGAGAGACAGACAGACAGAGACAGACAGAGAGAGACCGAGAGGAACGACTGCTTTGTAATTCATTGACGTTGTTCGTCGGTCGTAGGAAGAGAAAGGTCTGATCTCATGAGACAAATAAAACGAACAGACTCAACGGAACTCACAGGCAGATCACGTCAACACACGACCATAGACACACATAAGTACAAACGCATACAAACACACAGACACACGCACACGCACGCACGCACACACAAAGACAAACACAAACACAAACAAACACACGCACACACACAAACACACACACACAACACACACACACACACACACACACACACACACACACACACACACACACACACATATTCACTTCATATTCTAAAACTCTTACATTCATTCAGACGAAACTGCAATTTCGCGTACTGCGGCAGTGCCACTGCCAGTCCCAAGCCTGGAGAAAGGAGGAGGGCGACGATAAGGGCTTTTATGCAACAAATTTCGCTGAGTAATGTAACAATAAAAATTAAGCCATTGGATCCATCCATCCGACCCGTATTATGCCATACGAACGGTGAGAACTGTTCAAAAATAATTCCACACCTCTTTTAGGTGTTATACTCGCTCTATAAAAGGAGAAACTGAGTGGTCATCTATAATGGAGAAGACATTGCAGCAACGGTTCTCGATATTACAAGAGAACGTTAAATTTTTGAAAAGTACCTCAGTGCTTTTGTTGGGTACTTAAAAGGCGCTACATCATGTGCCTTCATCTGAACGTCCGCGCAGTTTCGGTGTCTACGAATGACCAGCAAATGGAAAGTGTCAAGAGGACCGACATAAACATACAAAAGGAGACATACAAAAAGACACACAGACAGATAGACACACAAAGACGGAGACAGGCATAAGACAGACACACAGACGCACAGGTGAACAGACAGACAGGATGAACACAAACAGGAAAAGATACAAATAGATCCACTTGCTACGGAGGCTGGAAGTTATGCGGAAAGACATATAGTCAGACAGACAGATTAGCCGACAGAGTGACAGATATACAGACAGACAGACAAATACAGAGGCACACAGACAGAAACACAGGCTGATAGACAGACAGATATACAAGCAGATACACAGACAGACAGGTATACAGACAAATACACAGTCAGACAGATACACAGCCAAAAAGACAAACAGAGACACAAAGACGCAGACGGACAGTTACACATCCAGCAAGACATTCAGAGATAGAGAGGCATATACTCAGACCCACAATAAGACCATTGCCAATGGAATTACCTGCTCGGAAGTGGTAACTGGTAAGAAGTGCTGCGACTGCGAAAAGAATCACCGATGGCACTCCTTCTGAACTCAACATCCTCTTCCTTTCTCAACGGGAACCTCAGGTGTCACGTGCTCTCCAATCAACCCTCCTGCAATCAAGGTATCATTATTGTTATCATCAACATTATCGTAATAATAATAATCACTATCATAGTTTTTATTATCCATTTCTTACGCGTAATACACTAATGACCTTGCATCAATAAAAGGTGCTGAGCACTTATTGTTGGTGAAAGACTTGCACAAGATCCCTACACAGTCACCGTCTCAGGGAGGACACCTGTTGAATGCCTGTTCAATCTCGTTCTGTCTCTGTCTCTCTGTCTGTCTCTGTCTCTCTGTCTGTCTCTCTCTGTCTCTCTGTCTCTATCTATGTCTCTCTTTCTCTTTCTCTCGGCAGCTGTCCGTCTGTTGGGGAGGAGGGATAGAGTAATGGAAACACTCGTGGCCAGCATAGCCAGGACAGCAGCAGGAGAGCAGCAGTACGCGGTTAGATTCCCGCAACCCCCCTCGGGCGGGCGCCTTGCATGGCTGCCATAACGTGTGTTTAGTTAAGATATTGATAATTGTACTGTCATGTCTCAATGTAATCTTACTGCGTTTGTCGGTTTGAATTACTAAAGAAAATGATTATTATTTATTCTAGTATATCTGTCTACTTGTCTCTTGGTTCGTATAGTTGTTCTCGGTCTAGCTTAGTCTGTAAGTGTGTCTGTCTGTTGATCTGTATTTTGGATCTGTGAATCGCTCACTGAGTCTGTTTATCTGTGACTACATCTGCCTATCTGTTTCACGGTCTGTTGGTCCATCTCTAAGTCCGTCTATCTGTCTTCTCTCTGTCTGTCTGTCTGTCTGTCTGTCTGTCTGTCTGTCTGTCTGTCTGTCTGTCTGTGTCTAACTCTCCCGTTCTGTTCTCTTCGATGTTATTATCTTCGATGATTCAGTTCTGTCTTTTTCATCCAAATCCAGTCAAAGAGAAATTCATTTCTTCACCAGAGATTCTGCGATGCGTCGTCATTTTTTTATTTCCAGATCTTATCCTCATCGAATTTAAATTCCCCCGAAACAAGACATCATTACCTCTCCTGTCCAACCCTCTTCTCCCCTGTCCTGTCCTATCCTGTCCTGTCCCGTCCCGTCCTCTCCTGCCTTGTCTTCCTTAGTCCTCTTGTTCTTCCAATGTCCATAATTTCTCCTTCTTCTACTGTCCATGTAAGAGTCATTAACGAAAGCTATGTATACGAATCAAAGTCCGTTAATCTGTCTGTTCACGAGCGACATTCATTCCCTTTTGTTCCCAATTGGAGAAGATCTCTTCGATTCCTACCGAGAAGTCTCCTCCTAGTCCACCTGCTGCTGCCTCTGCCGGAAGATACAGGCGTCGCCTAGTAACGCATCCTCATCAGCCTCAGCAGCTGATGGGGAAGATGCTCCGACGGACGTAAAGCACTGTTCATCAGACGACCGCCGAACGAGATTTGATGCGAGATTTCCGATGAGATTTCGCCGATGCAGTGATAATGACCCGGATGTTTGCATGCGCGCCCCAAGCGGTGGATGCGCACACCGCTACGCAGTCATGACGAACGCGTCAACTGGAAAGACATGGAACACGAACCATATCGAACTGTAGGTGCATTCCACTGATGCTATGGACATGGTTCGGGCTTCGCTCGGACGTAGAAAAGAGCGAGCAGAGCGAACAAATCTAGCTTGATAAATGTTAAATTAGTTGTTTATTTAACATTATTGTAATTGTTATTGTTATTGCTACAGTTACTGTTATTGTTAGTCTCTGTTATTGTCATTGTTATTGTAATTGCTATTGTTACTGTTATTGTCATTGTTATTGGTACAGTGTTATTGCTATATTGCCATTGCCACTGTTGCTGTTGCGAGTGACTACACGCCACTGGTAACTTTGTTTCTGATCATCCTGGTATAACTGACGCCATTTATGTGTTTAATTACACTTTTAGAATTCTGCGCACGCAGAGTGCCTCTTGCAACTGAAGTGGCTCCAAATAAATAACGCTAACACCTCAGCCTCTCTTTCCCTCTTTTCCGCTTGAAGCCATTTTGTTCGATCGTGGTTTCCTTGTGTTAGGTCGGAAGCGACTCTTATGGGTCCCCTTTAAAGTGCTGCTATACAAATTTGCAATTGCAATTAAAATTACTAAATTAATGACTAAATGAATGATTAAATTCTGCTGATCAACCTGCTCTTGTGGCTTTTGCAGTGAGTATGAAGTGGCACTTCATAAAAATACCATAATAAAACATATAAATACACTGTGATATTCTTCCTGCTTTGCTCGCTCTTGTTCCGCGTCTAACCGGCTTATTCACGGATTCCCGCCGGAACCATTCTCCGAGCAGCGGAAGTAAGCACCCTTTATGCAGTACGTCCGATTGATATGCGATCCAGATTAGGAGGATTCTAGAGGGCGAGTTATTATTGGAGACATCTAACAGGGTCATGTGATCCAGGGTCTGCCGATGAGAAGAGTCGTAGAACTGACAAATTAATGATAGAATTCATCTCACTGTCTATCTCTTTCTCAGTTTCGCTGTGTATCGTTTTCTACCTCTCCTTATCCCTCTCTGTCTCTTTTTGTGTCTTTGTCAATATTTCCGTCTGTCTATCTTTCTGTCTGTCTCGATGCCGATCCAATGATCAGTTCAAGACGTTATTGCCAATCGATCGTGCATGTTGCCTGGCAACTGAATTTTCCCCTCATCTTCTCCCTACACTAGCAAAAATTACTTCCCCATCTGCAACCTTTATGCGGTTGCCAAGAACTCTAAAAATCAAACACGATATCAAGGACTTAGAATGACGCCGATTGCGTAATCGTATAATCCATTTGAAGTAACATTCACAACGTTATTGGGAAATCTATTTAAAGGTCGATTACGTAATCGAAAATTTACCTAAACCATGATTGACTACGTAATTGTAAATTGACTAAAAGAACAATGATTCTGACATAGGTACGGTAAAAAACTGTTGAACAAATTCCACACATCTTTCAAGAGTAATAAGTGAACGCAGAAGCGTGGTCCTGTATTAAACTCTGCCGCTGCTCGCACTCAAGCAGTGCCAGTCCCAAGCCTGGAGAAAGGAGGACGACGACGCTAATCATCTTTGTTATGCCACAGCGTCGTTAAACATCAACTATCCGGTACTGTATTGCATTTAATCTTTTTACAATATACGCCGATCACCTTTCATATGACACAGTGTCGTTAAACACAAGTAAACAATGGAACGAAGGCTACGAAAATATTGCAATTCCCACGAAAATACAAGGATCTAATGGTAAATAATATCTTGTGGCTGCAAGGGTAGTTTTCGTCTTCTGTATACTTTACAATTCAAGAAAAGAGATGCTACCGTGTCATAATTAGCGTCACCCTCCTTTCTCATCCAAACAATACACTGGCACCGTCTGAAAACAACAGGTCGGATGAACTTAGTCGTTATTTGTTTAGTTTTCTTTTCGTTGCTAGTGGCAACCATTTCCTTTGACGCCGATATGGTTTCAAGTGGTGGAAAATCTAGCAATAAAACTCAATTTCAGTAATTTATAGGGACGGTTGAACGCGTTATAAAGGTGTCGTATTGGAGTCAATTTACTTATCGCCAAGCTAAATCTTAAGGCTATTATGGCGTTGATAATCGCATAATCTTCATGTATTTAGGATGTTTGTGCGTAGTGATTGGTTGGTTAGTTGCTGCGTTAAAGCGAAGATGATTAGCATCGTCCTCCTCTTTAATCGATGTTTCGGTCTGGCACCAACTAGTATAAGGCTTGGTTTTTTAGCACAACCGGTTGATGCCTTGTGCATTAGACACCAGCCCAACAGAAGTTACAATTATAATTACAATTACAAGCACAAACTGTGCTGTTTATAGATTGTAAATTTCATAGATTACGTATTCGTTTGTGTGTTTAAAATTCGTTTGGCGTGTTTATGATGTTATCCGGTGGTGTCCGATCTGGTTTTGAGGTTCCTGAACGAACGCCGTATTAAGAACATTTTGTCTCTCTCGCCTTAGAAGCACTGGATGGATGATGGAAGGATGGATGGATGGATCCCAAGTTTAACGACATCTTATGGCAACAAAGGCCGTTGATATCCAGATAAATTACTTTGAACCGTTCTCACCATTCGTATGACATAATGAAGCTTTTTTTACATTATATCTCCTGTGTGTGTTTTCTTGCTACGTTCTCACTACTTCCTTACCACTTCCTTAGTTTTTCCTTATTGCTTATTTTCTGCCTCCGTACAGCTTCCTTTCATTAATATGGTAACGTGGTAGCTCATTCTGTCTATCGAACTTCGCTTTCTTCTTCCAGCTTTGCACTTCCTCATCTACCGATTCGCCATTATTACGTCTTGAAGGTTATCAGCTCATCTAATTGCTAATACTTTCTTTGTGTTAATACTGGACTGTTCGTCTGCTTTATCTAGTAGCAAGAATACTAAACTTAAAAGAGGTGCTGTATTATTTGAACAGTTCTCAAAGTTCCTATGGTATATTACAGCCTTAAAATCTTATGTAACTGGTAATAGATGAATCTAGATTTTAAATCCATCTAATGGCAACAATTGCCGCTGACGTCGCCAGAAATTATTTTGTAGAGTTCCCCCCGGTCCTATGACATAATAACTAGTAATGACCTGAAGTTAGTTTCGATTTAGCGACACTGTGTCATAGCACAACGACTAACGTCGCCCTCATTTCTCCAGGCTTGGGACTGGCACTGCCAGAGTACGAACACGCAGCCGCTTCAAACTTAAATGCTAAAGGTGTTACATTCTGTGAACTTAAATATACTACATCATTACAAGAGACCCGTATTCTCTCAGTGCCACTCCCAAGCCTGGAGAAAGGAGGAGGGCAACCAACCATCAATTTCGAAACTGTTCTTACGAGGGAATGAACCAATGTAACTAACCAACCGTATATCGATCCTGTTTTACGAAGGAAATGAACCAATGTAAAATGCCAGATCTTACAACAGTTAAACAGATCTATAAATTTAACGACATCTTGTGGCAACCAGGGCTGTAGGCCTATGCGTCAACATTACCTTACGTCATTTGGTTAGTAATGGATTCCACCAATTCACTTGTTTCTCATATTGAAAAAAACCACGAAAGGAAGAAGATAAGGAGAACATGGCGTTTGCGAGTGGAAGTGTTTAAGTAATATTCGCTCAGTAAAACTCAGAGGTGTCTAAGCAAATCTTGGTTTTTCATAATAAATAAGTATCGTCAATAAGTCAGTTGGATTTTCTTCAGCATCCATAATTTGTGTCTTTAATGCATTATTTAATAGGCGCAAGTTTTGACTCCAACCAACACTTATCAGCTTCAAACTCGAAATTAATAATTATGATGTAGTTCTGCATTTAGGAGGACTTCAGTGCGGCCGTGAGTTTCTTTTCCTAGGTGCGGTGATTTAAAAAAATTAGTCGCTTATCAGTTCGTGTTCTTGATTGCTGATCATTCGCTCCAATTGGCCATTTTCATAATACATACAATATTTGCGATATTATTATCATTCCACAGTTTAACGTCGTCTTACGACATCAAAGGCCGTTGACGACAATTAAGAAATACAATTATTATTATTATTCCACAGTTTAACGTCGTCTTATGACACCAAAGGCCGTTGACGACAATTTAGAAATACAGTTTACAGAAAACGATAAACTTATATGTCCGAAAGACACCATTTAAAGGTGTCAAACATAAGCTTACAATATCAATAATGTCACATCATTTAAAGCAATATATCGAATGTTATTTATAAAACACATAGCTCTAAACTGTTTTGATACAAATTAAACAGTACTTCCCAACTATTGTCACTCGCAAGAAATATTTAAACAACTTCAGATGCACATTACATATAATTATAATTATGACATTATATTCTTATTTTATCTTTGAAATGTTTAATTGATTATTTCTTATTCCTCAGTTCAATGTACCAATTTCACATACATCATGCACATTAAATGAAACATATGGTTATTTGGTATAATTCCTCTTTTTAAAGAAACTGTTCACGTATCTAACACATTCAACTATAAATTTTATTAATTAACAAAGCATATGTGATCATAATAATTACAATTGTTTCAAGTTTGATTTCAATGCATTCAAGTTACAATTACCTGTATATTTCCTTTATTGCAACACAATAATACAGCACTATACAATATAATATTGATTTTACTTCAATACATAAACCAAATCAAACCATATGCGACATCCAAGAACCAAATGTTGGATGGTTGTAATACAGACACTCATTAATCAATGTGTTTTATGTTATTTACTAGCATCACACTCTCATTATATACAACGTCATGATATAACACAAAATATCTAATATTTAACAATTGAAAAGAAACGGTTATATTGGTTCTCAAATAACCAATATGTAATGGATGTAACTAAGGTTAATACATAAGAGTATCATTATCAAAAAATTTCATTATAATGTAATAATTAATACAATAAAATAAAATGGACAAGGAAAAGACTAATTAAATATTTACACATTTAACAATGATAAAAAAATATTTGAAATATTTTCAGTAGCAAACTTAGCATATTTCTTTACAAAATTTGACAACGCTCATTTAACAGATCATCTAACGCTCGTTTAACGGTGCAGCATAGTTATAGCAAAATAATAATTCTTAAAAGAGGTGTCTAAGAAACTTCTCTTCTAAGTGGCTCTTTCAGTTCCACCCCATCAGTACAACTGATCGAGAGCAGTGTATTGCATTGTAGATGACAATAATATTTTTATTAGAAACATAGCGAACAGATCGAACATCATTGTGCGCTCGGCTGCTTGCTTTTATAAAACAGTTACGAAGCTTGAAAGAGGTGTGTATTAGTTTCAACAGTTCTCACTGTTTGGCATAAAACGTCCACTGACCTTACCTTAGACCTTAGTCCTTCCACGCGCTTGTAGCGCATCGGGCGACACAGCTCCTCCACGTCATTCTGTCCTCTGCAGCTCCCTCAGCCTCTTCCCATGTCATCTCTCCGTCGTCCAGATCCTGTACGATTGTGGCTCGCCAGGTCTTTCTCGGCCTCCCACGTTTCCTCTTCCATCCCGGTGGAGTCCATTTCAGTGACTGCTTCGCGATTCTTTCACTATCTGATCTGTGCATATGTCCCAACCAGCGTAGGCGTGTTCTCTTCAACATATCCTCCATTTTATCCATAGCCGTTCTCTTTCTTATATCTTCATTCTTTATCTTATCCTTCCACGTGACCCCTAGTATCCTTCTCTGCCACCGGTGATGAGCCGCCTCTAGTTTCTTCTGATTAGCTTTAGTCATAGGCCATGTTTCCGCTCCATACAGCAATGTTGTCAGGACCAAGGCCTTGTATAGTCTTGTCTTTGTTATGAGGCTTAGTCCTTTGTCTTTCCATATGCTGTTTAGTCTTCCGAATGTGGCATTAGCCTTTCCCAGCCTAACTCTGATCTCCTTGTCGCAGCTTCCATTGTTTGCAAGTACACTGCCCAGATAGCAAAAGTCCTCTACCTCCTCTATCACATCATCCCCAACTTTGATGTTCTCTCTCGTCTTCGAATCTTCCCATTTTCCTACTTTCATGATCTTTGTTTTGGAGGTATTGATTCTCAATCCAACAAATCCTGCCTCTTTTTCCACTCTGCCCGTGAGTTCGCTCATTCCCTCCCATGAATCTTCCAGTAGCGCTATATCGTCTGCAAAGTCCAGATCTGCTAGCCTCTCGGCTCCTCTCCACTCCAAACCCCATCTTCCCTCTTCCGTGCTTCGTCTCAATACCCAGTCAATCGTTATCAGGAACAACAACGGCGATAGGATACATCCTTGCCGCACCCCCGTAACAATCTGGAACCACTCTCCCAGTCTCCCCTCCACTCTCACCGTGCATCTGCTTTCTTTATACATCCCCTTTATGATGTCTATGATTTTTCCTGGAATTCCATATTGTGCGAGAATGTTCCACACCGCTGGTCTCTGGACGCTGTCAAAAGCCTTTTGAAAATCTATGAAGTTGACAAGTATATTTGTATTTCCCGCCACGCATTTCTCTATAATCTGTCTCAATGTGAAGACCTGGTCACTACAGGATCTGCTCTTTCGGAAGCCCGTCCACTTGCAGAGATAAAAACTGCTACGCATCTAATTCTACTTATAACACATATATGCAATTTAAAAGGTGTCTACGGAACTGCGCTTCTATTGAATTATTTACTTTTTAAATGAATGAATGAATGAATGAATGAATGAATAAATGAAGTGTTCATTGCACAAAAACAAGTGTTACAGTCATGAGCCAGCAAGTACAGTGCAACAGGAGCCAAGAAAAGGCTAATAGCTTATCCTAGCCTTGGCCCTTCTTTCCTGAGTATCATTTATACACATGTCATGTTTATTTCTTAATTAATTCTTAAGCATTACTAATAATACAATACTGGTAATAACAGTCACGACATCACAGCTACACTAACACCAATATCACTGGAGATAATAATCATAATAATTATACAAAATAATCTATACATAGAATATCCATATTGTGTCCGTCTGTCGGGGGACGCTACGTAACAAACGGGTTCTGTTCTATTGTGAAACATAAACCGTTTGTCTTGACGACGGCGGTCTTGACGACGGCGATAACCAACGATACATATAGGCCTATAATATGACGTCATAAAATGAGGGGCAAATACACTAGTAATCTTATAGCAGCTCATATGGTTTGGTACTCGTCAACAGCTCCTCAAACTAGACTTCCTACTTCTTGCTGAGAAATTCCCGTCATTCACTTTTCTCTCTAGTGTCAGTGCCCTTGGTGTTGTCCTTGACAGTACGCTCACCTTTTCAGAACACATTGCTAATCTTATCCGTTCTTCTTACTTTCAACTGAGACGGCTTAGAGCAATCCGACGCTCTGTTTCCTCCTCCGTTTTTACCACTATCATCCACGCCTTCATCTGCTCCAGAATTGACTACTGTAATTCTCTTTTGATTGGTCTGCCAAAAGTCCGTCCTTCCCCCTCCAGGCTGTTTAAATGCTGCGGCCAGACTAATAGCCCGATTTCCTCGCTGGTCTCATATTCCTCTTTCATGTTCGATCATCTTCATTGGCTTCCCCTTACTGCTCGAATTCAGTTCCTAGTTTAGTCCTTCGGTCCTATACAGGCTTAGCACCCAAGTACCTCTGTGACCTCGTTCGTCTGCCAGTTCCATCTACTTCCCTCCGTCCATTGCGATCGCTTAATCGCCATGATCTTCTTGTACCACGAGCCAGAACCACTATGGCCAAAACTCGAGCTTTTTCTTGCATTGGTCCTACTCTATGGAATCAACTCCCTCCATTGACACCTGCCTCTTTATTAGCTGGTGGCCCATGTGCCTCGTTCCGCTGTCTTAAAACCACTTTCTATTCACTGGGTCTTTCGCACTGGGAACGCCTCTGATTAACGAACACTGTGAGAGGCGCTTTATAAATTTTTAGATACAATACAATACAATACAATATGGACAGATTCAGACAGGGAAGATGAAGAATTACTTCAGTTCAGTTTAACAACACTGTGTCATTACAAAGGTGATTGCCGTCCTCCTCCTCCGTTCTCCAGGGTTGGGACTGGCACCACAGTACGGGCAGTGGATGGATGAATCCAGAGTTTAACGACAATGGCCGTTGACGTCTTTAAAGATAATAATTGCATTTGTTTCATTTTATTGAACATTCTTTTGTCGGTTGCGTCGACGATGGGGTGGATGGATATAGAGTTAAACGACATATTTTGGGAGCAATGGCCGTTGACGTCACTGGAAATTAATTTCAACAGTTCTCACTGTTCATAGGCCATTGTTCATACAAAATGGCGAGAAGGAAGAATACATATTGAAGACGCGTTCGCTTGCTTTTATACGGCATTTACAACGTTTAAAAACGGTGTATTAGTTTAAACAGTTCTCACCGTTTCTTTGGCATAAAGCGTCAAGTACCAGAGATGAAAACTATTTTTGTCTACTTTTACTTATAATGCACATAGCAAACGTAAAAGAGGTGTCTAAGGTGTCTGCGCTTCTATTGAATTTTAACGACGCTGTGTTAAAACATGGATGTTAGCACCTATCTACTCGTTTACCTGCTTTTTCTATGCTACTTCTTTTAGTTATAGGGCGACTACATGTACGTAGGCCTATACACTTGGATACACTTGGGGTCACTCTGGACAGTTATCTTACAGTTTGGTCCACCTAATGAACTTTGGTATATCTTGTTTCTATCAAATATCATGGCAATATTTGACATAAGGTCTGCTCTTACAAAAGATACGTCGCAAGGCACAGCCTGTTCTCTTGTCTGCCCTCGCGTCGACTATTCCAACTCTGTGTTTGAAGGCGTATCAGTTCTTCAAGCCAACAGGCTTCAACGCATCCAACATTCTCTGGCTCGCATGGTGCTGCGTGCATATTCGCTTCCAATCTCTTTAACCCTGTTCGGTTAGCTGCACTGGTTTCCTGTTGAATGCTAAAGTTATTGATATTAAATCTACATCATTATCTCCCTCTATTACCTTGCATATGTGATTAAAATGGGTGAAGAATGTGGCAAATGAGCTTGCAGATGAAAGAATGGGGCAATGATGATGGTGCATAACCGAAGCATGGGGTGGGGAGGTTTGAAGAGGGGATGATGAAGTGGAGAAGTAGGGGAAGATAGACTAGAACGAATGGGGAGTACTTAGAGGGGAACAGAGTTAAGGAAGGATGGGTTGGGAGAAATGAGTTAGAAATGGCGAAATAGGGCAGAACGAAGCAGACGATCTTTAGGATAAGCGCAGAATGGAGTCAAGGGGTGGAATAAGAGAGGGCAGGGGAGCCGTGAGAAAGATACAGATAAAGATACAGACAGACAGACAGACAGACAGACAGACAGAAACAGATACAGACAGAGAGGAACGACTGCTTTGTAATTCATTGACGTTGTTCGTTTGTCGTAAGAAGAGAAAGGTCTGATCTCATGTGGCAAATAAAACGAACAGACTCAATGGAACTCACAGGCAGATCACGTCAACACACGATCATAAACACACATGTACAAACGCATACAAACACACAGACACACACGCACGCACGCACGCACACACAAACACAAACACAAACACAAACAAACACACGCACACAAACGCACGCACGCACACACAGCCACACACGCACAAACAAACACACATATTCACTTCGTATTCTAACACTCTTACATTCATTCAAACGAAACTGTGCAAGTTTCCGTACTGCGGCAGTGCCACTGCCAGTCCCAAGCCTAGAGAAAGGAGGAGGGCGACAATGAGGGCCTTTGCTGCAAAACATTTCGCCCAGTTATATACGTATTAATCCAAATTAAACTATGGATCCATCCATCCGACCTGTATTATGCCATACGAACGGTGAGAACTGCAAAAATAATTCCACACCTGTTTTAAAATTACTATTTGCCCTATAAGAATTAGCAGCAGCGCCGCACTGTATGATTAAAAGTAGACAAACTGTAGTAAACGGTCGTTGATATTATACGACAACGTTAAATTTTTGAATAATCATAACAAGTATTATGCTAATTAATAACTAAACAGTTAACGAATAAAAGTTCAGACACCTCTTTTACATGTACATGTGTATGTATCGCCCTATAAGAACACCGGTTCCTCTATTATGTATAATTTCTACTGTTGCCAAAGGACTTTGTTGCCATAAGATGTCGTTAAACTGAGGATCCTATCCTGTCCGTAACTCTGCCACTGGGCGAAATCTGGAAATGCCAGTCTAAGCCTGGGAAAAGGGGAAGACGTCGTCAATGGTCTTGGCAGCCACAAAACGACGTTAATCACTTGGAATTACTATTGCCACGGCCATTTCCTCCACTGCAGTATGCGTGCGAATTCAGCTACTCATGTGTGTATGCAGGCATGTATGCATGCATGTAGATTCGTACGTATGTACGATGCATGTACGAATTTATGCATGCATGAATGCATGTGTGTATGGATGTCTAAAGATATGTGTGTGAATATATATATGTATGAATGTATGCATATCGAAACATAAGCTATAATCTACTGACTTCTACAGCGCCCTTATCTCACTGCCAAAGGTTTGTTCACTTTCAGAGCCAAAAAGTCGAACACGTTGAGAAGCGAAACAAGAGAATCAAAACCCGGCTATAACTGGACAGGGAATTCTAAAGTCTTGGACCTCACACCGAATATTGGTTTCCAGTGGTCAACGACATCTTATGTCTGTCATGATCGTTGTAAGTGGTCCTTCTCCTTTCTCTAGGCTTGGAATTGCCATATCCATGGCACTGTTGGCACGAACTGGTAGCGGCAGATTGATAAATGCATCCAGAGTTTAACTACATCTTATGGCAGCAAAAACCCGTTAACGTCGACGGAAATCATTTTTGAGCATATTTACACGAACAATACAGCATCTGCTCTGCTTTCTCTTACAAGGTAACGAGAACTCTTATAAGAGGCGTGTATTTATTTTGAACAGATTACACCATTCCTATAATAATTATAGTATGTAGTGCAGAATAATATACGACTTATATACGACTTATTTTTCCAAATGTTTAGCGACATCCTGTGGCTGCTATAGCCGTTGATTGCTTTAAAAAATTAATCGCTTATCAGTTCGTGTTCTTGATTGCAGATCATTCTCTCCAATTGGCTATTGTAATAATAAAAACAACATAATTTCCGTTGTACCTCGGTCGCGTAACTAATCTCTCTCTGTCTCTGTCTCTCTCTGTTTCTCTCTCTGTCACTGTGTCTCTGTATCTGTCTCTGTCTGTCTGTCTCTGTCTGTCTGTCTGTCTCTGTCTGTCTCTGTCTCTGTCTGTCTGTCTGTCTCTGTCTGTCTCCGTCTGTCTCTGTCTCTGTCTCTGTTTCTGTTTCTGTCTCTGTCTCTGTCTCTGTCTCTGTCTGTCTCTGTCTGTCTGTCTCTGTCTGTGTCTCTGTGTGTCTGTCTGTCTGTCTGTCTGTCTGTCTCTGTCTGTCTCTGTCTCTGTCTCTGTCTGTCTCTGTCTTTGTCTCTGTCTGTCTGTCTGTCTGTCTCTGTCTGTCTCTGTCTCTCTGTCTCTGTCTCTGTCTCTGTCTCTGTCTCTGTTTCTGTCTGTCTGTCTGTCTGTCTGTCTGTCTGTCTGTCTGTCTGTCTGTCTGTCTCTCTCTCTCTCTCTCTCTCTCTCTCTCTCTCTCTCTCAACATTTAGCTTTGGTCACAACAACATCCGCTACAGTTGCATACCTTACATTCATCTTACATTTAAACGCTCTTGCAGTCGAAAATCTGCCACGGCCCTTAATTGTGAATTGTAATTAGAAACTTCTAATGCACAAGGCATCAAACAACGGCACACCAAAACCAAACCTAAATCAGGTCAATATGCATAAGATCAGTCCGTAGTGTGGAAGTGTTACTGACAGTCCTAGGCCTAGAGAAATGAGGAGGTTGACGTCAACGGCCTTTGATGCCGTAAGATGTCGTTAAACATTTACAACTGAAGTGCTTGCCTCAATAACCAGGTATGTCGACATACCTGGTTTATGTGAAAAAGTATGCCAGTGTGCTTGGAATATTGCAAATTTGGAGCAAATCTGATTATTTTTGAATTGGCTTTTGGATAAAACAGTTTGTCGACATATGGTATTTAGCAGCCGGCAGCATTATTCCAATGCAATAACGCGGTATGATAAAAAAAATGCCGTTTTTTCTTGTAATCTTTGTATTAAAACCGGTGCAATAATCAGGTTATTTGACATACACGGTTACTCTCTCTTACTTACCCTACAATTCACTGATTTTGCGGTGTTTTTTTTCTCTCACTGTAATGTAGCTATGATGACTTACCTTCTTATTGCACGATTAATTTGTACTGTGTGCTAGTCACCATTTGTGCAAGAATAAGGTATGTCGACTTACAGCAGACGATTTTTGCTTCATACTGGGCTATTGAGTGTCAATAACCAGGTATGAAGAAAAATGTCGTGAAAAAAACTGTAAAGTTATCTTTTGCATTGCATTATGTAACAATTTCGTGAAAGACTATAATAATTCACATGGTGCTTCAAACAGCTTGTTGATATCTCGTAAAATGGCTTAGATACAACAGGTTGAAGTGTCAAATCTTTTAAGCCATTTTCCGAAAAAATAAAAAAATCCGACATACCTGGTTATTGCTGCAAGCCCTTCAATACTACTACACTGAGACGAAGAACTCAGCGTATTTCGTGCTACATATATTTGTATTATACCGAATCCAAACGGGGAGAATTGTTCATAATAATTATACACCTCTTTTAACTGTAATAGTCGCCCTATAAGAAAAGCCGACGAGCAATTGAAGCGATTGTGAAGGCAATGAGAGCAAACACTGGTGTATACCTGGAAGTTGGAACTAATATAAATTTTGCCAAAATACATTTTTGCGTCATCATCCTATGTTTCCATATAAGATGTCGTTTAACTCCGGATCGTCATCCTGTTTTATGATTATTATTGATAAATTTACAAATTTTGGTGAACGGTCTTTGGTGTCATAAGACGACGTTAAGGTTTTGAATAACAACAATAAGTCCTATAATAATTATGTCATACGAATGAAAAACTGTTCAAATAATTACACACCTGTTTTAAGTGTTATATTCGCCATATAAGGATAGCGGTCTTATAATTATATTATGTATGATTTGCAACATCTTCACACAAAATTTGTTGCTTTGAGATGTCATTAAACTGCGGATGCTCTGCTATCCTATCCTATCTTATCCGTAATTCTGCCACAAGCCGAATTCTGGTAATGCCAGTCTAAAGCCTTAGAAAAGGAAGAGGGCGCGTCAACGGTGCCCGCAGCCATAGGATGTCGTTAACCACTTGGAATTACTATTGCCACGGAAAATTCCGTCACTGCCGTTTCCAGGTGGGGACAATTCCCAAGCATGAATAAAGGAAAGAGACGTTGATCATAATTCTTGTGATAGATAGTCGTTAAATAGTAACTAACCAGAAGAACAGCTTAGCGTCGCTCTTAAGTCTTGAATTCGCCTATTAGTAAAGAAGTAGGAAAAGAACCGCAGTCCTTAAACACCTCTTTTTGCGATACCACCGCCATATAAGTAGGAGCTATTAGCGTAGTCCTTAAATCTGTGTCTGTTCTTGGGCAAAGTATAACTTAAAACATAAAAAAATGGAAATAGAAAAACATACGGAAGTTTCCTTTGGACGATGACGATCTTTGATGCCTCAAGAGGTCGCTAAACTCTAAGTGACTCTTATTAATTCGTTTATTAAGAATAATGGTGAGTTGTCATACTGCAACTGATTAAATACATACAAGGGTATGCCACCATCAGTCTGTTCTGCTATCCCCGCGAGGCAACCAAAGGTCCGAAGTGGTAGCGACTTCATTTTTCTTTGCCTCGGCAATTGAAACAGTTGTTCTTCCCACTAGCAACGCACGGTCAATGCACTCATTACAGCTGAGTTCGCTAGGGGTGCTAGTGTATCCGAACTCTAGAAACGAATTTAATGCCTCGCGGGGATTTGAACCCCCGACTTTTCAGGTGACAGCTCAGCCCTTGAATCACTTGATCATCGCAAATGCCATAAACGAGGAGTGGACATATGGATAGATGAAGGAGCGGAGTTTATGGAGAGATAGGATGATGGATGATAAGGGAGTCTTTGATCCTGTTGGGTGTTTTGCATTGCTAACGTACTTTTAGTACTTCAGCGATTTTGTTCGGCACTCAAAAGGCGCTACATCAAGTGACTTCATCTGAACGTCCGCAATCAGAAAGTGTCAAGCGGACCGACAGAGACAGACAAAAAGTGACACGCAAAAGACACACAGACAGATAGACACACAAAGACGGAGACAGGCATAAGACAGACACACAGACGCACAGAGCGGAAGACAGGTGAGCAGACAGACAGGATGAACACAAACAGGAAAAGATATAAATAGATACAGTTGGTACGGAGGCTGGAAGTTATGCGGAGAGACATATAGTCAGATAGACAGATTAGCCGACATAGAGACAGACACACAGGCAGATAGACAGACATATATACAAGCAGATAGACAGACACAAAGGTACACAGGCAGATAGATACACAGCCAAAAAGACAAACAGAGATACAAAGACGCAGACGAACAGTTATTATAATATATCCAGCAAGACATTCACAGATAGAGAGTCATATTTAGACCCACAATAACAAAGACCATTGCCAATGGACTTGCCGGCTCGGAAGTGGTAACTGGTAAGTGCTGTGACTGCGAGAAGAATCACCGATGGTACTCCTTCTGAACTCACCATCCTCTTCCTTTCTTAACAGGAACCTCAGGTGTCACGTGCTCTCCAATCAACCCTCCTGCAATCAAGGTATCATTAGTGTTATCATCAACATTATCATAATAATAATCATCACTATCATAGTTTTTATTATCAATTTATTACGCATAATACACTAATGTCCTTGCATCAATTAAAGGTGCTGAGCAATTATTGTTAGTGAAAGACTTGCACAACAGCCCTACGAAGTCATCGCCTCAGGGACCCTGTTCAATCTCATTCTGTCTCTATCTCTGTCTCTGTCTCTGTCTCTGCCTGTCTGTCTCTCTCTCTGTCTCACTCTCTCTCTCTTTCTCTTCAGCTGTCCGTTTGTTGGGGAGGGGAATAGAGTAATGGTAACACTCATGGCCAGGAGAGCAGCAGGAGAGCAGCAGTACGCGGTTCGATTCCCGCAACCCCCTCGGGCGGGCGCATTGCATGGCTGCCATAACGTGTGTTTAGTTAAGATTATTAGTTAAGATTATTGTACTGTCGTTTCTCGATGTAATCTCACTGCGTTTGTCGGTTTGAATTACTAAAGAAATAGATTATTATTTATTATTGTATATCTGTCTACTTGTCTCTTGGTTCGTATGGTTGTTGTCGGTCTACCTTAGTCTGTGTGTCAGTATGTCTGTCTGTTGATCTGTATTATGGATCTGTGAATAGCTCATTGAGTCTGTCTGTTATCTGTGACTACGTCTGCCTGTCTGTTTCACGGTCTGTTGGTCCATCTTTGTATATGTGTGTCGGCCTCTAAGTCTGTATATCTCTATGTCCGTCCATCATATACTGTATGTCTGTCTGCCTGCCCGCAGTCCGTCCATCCGTCCGTCTATCTGTCTCTGTCTGTCTGTGTCTAACTCTCCCGTTCTGTTCTCTTCGATGTTATTATCTTCGTTGATTCTGTTCTGTCTTCTTCATCCAACTCCAGTCAAAGAGAAATTCGTTTCTTTCATCAGATTCTTCGATGCGTCGTAATTTTTTTTCCAGGTCTTATCCTGATCGAATTCAAATTCCACCGAAACAAGACATCAGTACCTCTCCTCTCATCTGCTCAGCTATCCTATTCGGTCCTGTCCTACCCTCATCTCCCTGTCCTGTCCTACCATCTTCTCCTCTGTCCTGTCCTACCCTCTTCTCCCTGTCCTATTCTATCCTATCCTGTCCTGTTCCGTCCTCTCCTGCCTTGTCTTCCTTAGTCCTCTTGTTCTTCCAATGTCCATAATTTCTCCTTCTTCTACTGTCCATGTAAGAGTCATAAACGAAAGCCATGTATACGAATCGAAGTCCGTTAATCTGTCTATTGACAACCGATATTCATTCCATCTTGTTGCCATCTCTTCTACTCCTACCGAACAGTCTCCTTCTAGTCCACCTCCTGCTGCCTCCGCCGGAAGATACAGGCGTCGCCTAGTAACGCATCCTCATCAGTCTCAGCAGCTGATGGGGAAGATGCTCCGACGGACGTAAAGCACTGTTCAGCAGACGACCGCCGAACGAGATTTGATGCGAGATTTCCGATGAGATTTCGCCGATGCAGTGATAATGACCCGGATGTTTGCATGCGTGCCCCAAGCGGTGGATGCGCACACCGCTACGCAGTCATGACGAACGCGTCAACTGGAAAGACATGGAACACGAACCATATCGAACTGTAAGTGCATTCTACTGATGCTATGGACATGGTTCGGGCTTCGCTCGGACGTAGAAAAGAGCGAGCAGAGCGAACAAATCTAGCGTTGATTAACGTTAAATTTGTTGTTTATTAAACATTATTGTCATTGCTATTCTTATTGTCACTGCTACTGTTACTGTTATTATTAGAGTCTCTGTTACTGTTATTGTTTTTGCTACTGTTACTGTTATTGTCATTGTTATTGGTACAGTGTTATTGCTATATTGCCATTGCCATTGTTGCTGTTGCGAATGACTACACGCCACTGGTAACTTTGTATTCTGATCATCCTGGTATAACTGACGCCATTTATGTGTTTAATTACACTTTTAGAATTCTGCGCACGCAGAGTGCCTCTTGGAACTGAATAGGTTCTAAATAAATTGTGCTAACACCTCAGCCTCTCTTTCCATCTTTTCCGCTCGAAGCCATTTTGTTCGATCGTGGTTTCCTTGTGTTAGGTCGGAAGTTCCTCTTACGGGTCTCTATCAAAGTGCTGCTATGCAAATTTGTAATTGTAATTAAAATTACTAAGTTAATGACTAAATGAATGATTAAATTCTGCTGTTCTACCTGCTGTTGTGGCTTTTGCAGTGAGTATGAAGTGGCACTTCATAAAAATACCATAATAAAACATATAAATACACTGTGATATTCTTCCTGCTTTGCTCGCTCTTGTTCCGCGTCTAACCGGCTTATTCACGGATTCCCGCCGGAACCATTCTCCGAGCAGCGGAAGTAAGCACCCCTTATGTAGTACGTCCAATTGATATGCGATCCAGATTACGAGGATTCTAGAGGGCGAGTTATTATTGGAGACATCCAACAGGGTCACGTGATCCAGGGTTCTGCGGATGAGAAGAGTCGTAGAACTGACAAATTAATGATAGAATTCATCTCACTGTCTCTCTCTTTCTCAGTTTCGCTGTGTATCCATTTCTACCTCTCCTTATCCCTCTCTGTCTCTGTTTGTGTCTTTGTCAATATTTCCTTCTGTCTGTCTCTCCGTCTGTCTTACTGTCTGTCTGTTTGTCTGTCTCCATGCCGATCCAATGATCAGTTCAAGACGTTACTGCGAATCGATCGTGCCTGTTGCCTGGCAACTGACTTTTCTCCTCATTTTTCTCCCTCCACGAGAAAAAATATTAACTGCCCCATCTTCAGCCTTCATGCGGTTGCCAAGAAGTCTAAAAGTCACAGACGACGTCAAGGATTTAGAATGACACCGATGACGTTATCGTATAGGCCAAATCCATTTGAAGTAACATCCATAACTTTATTGGGAAATCTATTTAAAGGTCGATTACGTAATAGCAAATTTATTTAAAGTATGATTTATGATGTCATTGGAAATTTACTTAAAACAATGATTATGGAATAGGTACGGTGAGAACTGTTGAAAATAATTTCACACCTCTTTTACAGAAAATCTAATATTCGTCCTATAAGATAAAGCAGACGAGCGGTCCTGTATTAGCACATGCTGAGGGAAAGACATGTTGAATATAATTCCACACCTCTTTTAAACAAATTATTCGCGCTATAAGAGAAAGCAGACGCGCGGTTTTCTAATAGTAGACTAGAATAGAACTGTTAGAAAGAATCCTACACATCTTTTAAGAGTAATAATCGCACTGTAAGTGACCGAAGCAGCTCGGTCCTATATTAAACCGCCGCTCCATGCACTCAAACAGTGCCAGTCCCAAGCCTGGAGAAAGGAGGAGGAGGACATTGATCATCTTTGTTATGCCACAGCGTCGTTAAACAGCAACTAACCGGTCCTGTATTACCGGTACGCTTAATCTTTTACAATTTACATAGACTGTATTATGCCATACGAACGGTGAGAAGGTTGGGCAAGGTCGACGGCCATGGCAACCATACTGCGCTCCTTGTGAACACAGGGTCGCGTTCTCGGTCCGTTATGGTTCATACTGTATACATTTAAATATTTAATATTTTGAGTACGATCAAAATTGCGATTCTCGTTACCATTCCGCAATCCAGTGACCAGTAAGACGCGGACCGCAATCGGACCGCGGACCACAGTTTTGGATACCACTACCCAAGTAAACATCAACTATAAATCGCTAGGTTGGTAGTCTACTGTAGATTCAAGTCGATGTTAACGGTTCTAGCAAACACAAGATGTCGCTAGACTACGGCTAACGGTAGACCATTTTAGACACCTTAAAAACGGTTTTCACCAGACGCTATATATAAAAATGCTGCTAAATTTTAGATTCTAGCTCCGTCAATGTTAACATTCTGGCAGTGCCAGTCCCAAGCCTGGGAAAGGTGGCGGGCGACGCTGATCATCTTTCATATGACACAGTGTCGTTAAACACAAGTATACAATATCGAACATTAACTAAAGATGTGTAATATTCTAGCAATATTTCAACGGCCATAGTAGCCATAAGACCATTTGCCATTGAACTCTCTTTTCATAGATCGATCGTTTCATAGATGATCTTCGTTCGTCTTACAGAACATCAGTTTCTAAAAAGCCCATTTGTGGTAAATTCGTGAGGATGATTCTTCTGTCAGCCACAAGGCGTCTCTAGTCTGAGACAGAAAGCTAGACACTTTTAGACACCTTTTAAACGCTTTCATTTGTCTGTATATATTTTAAGAAAATGCGAGAAATAGTCATATCATCAACTACTTCGGCTTCGTTAGATCGACGTCAACGGCCTTGTCAGCATTATAGTATCTTAAACAATGTAACAATGTTTCTGACGTCTGCAAGGGTCAAAACAGAAATGTATATGTCACCCCAGTTTCATTATTGATTGTTCTGCTTTTAATTTGATTCTTTTTCATATTTGTATAAGATCAAACCCAGTTTTACTAACACTTACCTTTGATAATAAATCGATATAATAGCCACGTTTTACAATGCGGGAAATTACAGAGATCCTTATACACATCAAACAAAAAGGAATAAATGATAAAAATCACAACTAGACAAAGTCGAACATGAACCAAAGCTACGTAATAATCTTGTAATACTTCAACGATTATAGATGCCCTTGAACTCAATAGTCCGAGAAAGATGGCTACACCCTTTAGATACCTTTAAAACATCTAGCATAACTTATACATAGACGATATTGCATTCATTTAAGCTGTGAACTCCGGCACTACCCTACTTGTGATAGTGCCAGTCCCAAGCCTGGAGAAAGGAGGAGGGTGAGACAAATCATCTTTGTTATGACACAGCGTCGTTAAACAGCAATAAACCAACAATTGCTGTATAACACTGCCGCTGCTCGTACTGTGGTAGTGCCAGTCCGAAAAAAACATGGAAAAAAGGAGGTGTCGCTAAACAGCAACTATAGCCAACCAATTGCTGTATTATGCCATACGAACAGTGAGAACTTAACAAAAGAATTTTTTTTGACATCAACGACCTTTATTGAAATAAGATGTCGTTAAACTCTGGATCCATCCGACTTTAATCGAAATTTTATGGTATAGTTAGGTTGACGTCAAAAGCGCTAACAGCCATAAGATGTCGTTAAACAATTTAAAGTAAATCACACAAATTGAACTCCGCCACTGCCGTTTACTTTTGTAGTGCCAGTCTCAAGCCTAGGTGAAAGTAGGAGGGCTCATTCCGTAAATAGCAGTATCCCTGATATAAAGCAGTTTCTATCTGAAAAGTGATAACAATTTCTCAGTTAGACATAAATTGCTCAAATAACTTATGGTTGCGTATATTTACATGTCCAATTTGTTTCCAACTTACTTATTTACAGGTATAGGAACGATCTATGTAATATAATATGTCATAAACTTCAATATTCTCGAAAGTATTGAATTTGGACATAATACGGTAGATATGTTAGTCGTTCTTTTGCCGATTGCCTTGAAACGCACACTGGAGGCCAGTGTGATTCTCGTTAACGTTAACGATAACGAAAATGTTCGTTAACGAACAAAAAATGATTTCGTTAACGATAACTATAACTGTAACTAAAAAATATCATTAACTATAACTATAACTATAACGAAAATATCACTAACGAAAACTAATCACTATTTTCGTTAATGAAATAAAAAAAAGTGCAATATCGATAAACATTAGAACGTGAAAATGCGCGACATGTTCGCCCGGAGTTTGGATATGTGAATTAGCCGCGTTTATTTATAGTCCAAATCATGGATTCTGAGTCTAAATAATAGATATCAATGGGCTCATTTTATTAAACGTTTCTATAGCGATTGCTACCCAAGTTGACTAGCGGAAATTCGCAAAATTAGTAGTCATATTAATCTTGTAGCCAAAATGTCTCTTAAGATCTTTTCTTTGTTTTAAATTATCTTGTTTATTGTTCCCACATAGGGCCTAAAATGAGAAAACGTGCTGCATAAATTATTATGCTATTTGCGATTATCCTGCGTTCTTTTCAAAAATCTAATATTTCAAGTTTCTTTTTAATGGAAAGATGATTTTTTCTTTAAATTGTTAATATTAAAGAGCGAGAAACTTGCTTTGATTTTAAATAAAAAAGTTATTATATTCATGTTCAAATTAGAAATTTTAATAATGAAACTGAAATTGAATAGGCCTATACATTTAAAAGAAAACGAGATTGTATTTTTGAATGAAAAAATCCATTAACTATCTGTTCCATTAAGTATCACATTCAAATCTGAATAATAACAATTTGTTTTTCGCCAATTTCAGTTCTTTTGCATTTGTTAGAGTCATAGAAATATTCTGGGGTGGGGCAATCCTTCTAATGCTTGTGTCATTTTCTTTGACAAATTTTTTTAGTGGGTCCTTGAATGTTTGACAGTTGTGGACAAGGGGAGGAGATAATAAAAACTGCCTAAAATTTGTTGACATGATTAATTAATGATCCCGTAAAGACCAGGTGGAGCGCATTGGGGTCAGTTTTAACTATGTACTAACTAAAATTAACTAAAATAAAAGTCCAGTAACTATAACTGTAACTATAACTAAAAAATAATACTAACTATAACTGTAACTATAACGAAAATGAAAAATCATAAACTATAACTGTAACTATAACTAAAAAATAATACTAACTATAACTGTAACTATAACTAAAATGAAAAACCACTAACTATAACTGTAACTATAACTAATATAAAATCTGTAAGGAGAATCACACTGCTGGAGACCTTAAACAAATGCTCATCAACACAATTTCACAACACTTTCGACTGATGGTTTGTTATGAGATAGTGGCGATTGATAAATTATTTATACATATATCTTATTATAATTTTTACAACATTTTTTACGAGCGCAAGGTCACTCAGAAATCCAAATCCAATGCGAGCTTAGTCAGGTGCTCAAGAAAACCAGATGTTGAACTCCAATGAGAAATACTGAGGTTTGAGGCGTTTCTTATAGAAAAAGATAGAACTCGAACTTCGGACCCAAATCGGAATGCATGGGAGCCCATGACAGTGTTACATCGAGGCTCAACCAATAGACCCACACCCGAATATCGTAGTATTACTGGATTATTTTTGTAGTAATGGATGGGGTTGTTCATGGAAGAGCATGGAACGAAAGCTACGAATATATTGCAATTGCAGCGAATATACAAGGATCCAATGGTAAATTATATCCTGTGGCTGCAACGGTGTTTTCGTCATCTGTAAATTTTACAATTGAAGAAAATAGTTGTCACTGTGTCATAATTAGCGTCACCCTCCTTCCTCATCCAGGCTATAGACTGGCACCACCCGAAAACGACAGATAGGATTAACCTAGTCTTTAATCCGTTAGTTTTCTTTTCGATGCTTATGGCAACCAGTACCGTTGACGCCGATATGACTTTCAGATATTGCCATCTAGCGATAAAACGCAATTTTAGTTATTTATAGTCAGTTAGAAGCGTTATAAAGGTGTCGTAATTGAGTCACATTATATACCGCCTAGCGACATCTTAAGGCTATCATGGCGTTGATAATCGCATAATCTTCATATAATTAGGATGTTTATGTGTAGGGATTGGTTGGTTAGTTGCTGTATAACGACATTGTGTTAAACCGAAGATGATTAGCGTCGCCCTCCTCCTTTATCCAGGTTTCGATCTGGCACCACCTAGTATAAGGCTTTGTTTTAGTGCGCCATCGGTTGATGCCTTGTGCATTAGACACCAACGCAATAGAAGTAACATTTACAATTACAATTACTAGTACACACTGTGTTGTTCATATAGATTGTAATTCGTGTGTGTGTTTAACATTCGTTTGGCATGTTTATGATGTTTTCCGGTGGTGTCAGATCTAACGGTTGCGGCTTTGAGGTTCCTGAAGGAACGCCGTGTTAAGAACATTTTGTCTGTTTCGCCTTTGAAGCACAAACCCTGGATCGATGATGGATGGATGGATTCCAAGTTTAACGACGTCTTGTGGCAACAAAGGCCGTTGATATCCACAGAAATACTTTGAACAGTTCTCACCGTTGGTATGACATGATACAGCTCTTCTTTTCCTATATTATATCTGCTTTATGTGTTTTTTGCTATGTTATCACTACTTCCTTCAAACTTCCTCATTGTTTCCTTACTGCCTCCATACAGCTTCCTTATCATATGGTAACGTTGTGCCTTTTTCTGACTATCAAACTTCTATTTTTCTTCCAGCTTAGCACATCCTCATCTAACGATTCACCATGTCCATATGTCTTCTCTCATCTACACGATTAGTCTTAAAAGTTATTAGCGCATCTAATTGCTTTTACATCCTCTGCAGTCATTTCCTCTCCTAGACCATTTGACCATCCCATTCTTGTCCAATTATAGCTAATATATTTAAGAAAGAAGAAGAATCTTGTGAGTGGATGGATGGATCCTGAGTTTAACGACATCTTATAGCAACAAAGGCTGTTGACGTCGACAGAAATTACTTTGAACCGTTCTCACCGTTCGTAGACATAATGCAGCTCATTTTTTTACATTAATCAGCTTTATGTATTTTCTTGCTACGTTCTCACTACTTCCTTACCACTTCCTTATTGTTTCCTTACTGCTACCTTACTGCCTCCGTTCAGCTTCCTTACCATATGGTAACGTGATGGCTCCTTCTGTCTATCAAACTTCTCTTTCTTCTTCCAGCATAGCATTTCCTCGTCTACCGATTCGCCATTATTACGTCTTGAAGGTTGTCAGCTCATCTTATTGCTAATGCTTTCTTTGTGTTAATACTGGACTGCTCGTCTGCTTTACTTTATAGCAAGAATACTAAACTCAAAAGAGGTCTTGTATTATTTGAACAGTTCTCAAAGTTCCTATGGTATATTACAGCCTTGAAATCTTATGTAACTGGTAATAGATGAATCCAAATTTTAAATCCATCTCATGGCATGCACCAATGGCCGCTGACGTCGCCAGAAATTATTTTGTAGAGTTCTCCCCGTTCAATTGGCATAATAACTAGTAATGACCTTAAGCTACTTTCGTTTAAGAGACACTGTGTCATAACACAATGACTGACGTCGCCCTCATTTCTCCAGGCTTGGGACTGGCACTGCCAGAGTACGAACACGCAGCTGCTTGAAACTTAAATGCTAAAGGTGTTAAACTTCTGTGAACTTAAATATACTACATCATTACAACAGACCCGTATTCTCTCAGTGCCACTCCCAAGCCTGGAGAAAGGAGGAGGGCAACCAACCATCAATTTCGAAACTGTTCTTACGAGGGAATGAACCAATGTAACTAACCAACCGTATATCGATCCTGTTTTACGAGGGAATGAACCAATGTAAAATGCCAGATCTTACAACAGTTAAACAGATCTATATGTTTAACGACATCTTGTGGCAACCAGGGCTGTAGGCCCATGCGTCAACATTACTTTACGTCATTTGGTTAGTAATGGATTCCACCAATTCACTTGTTTTCTCATATTGAAAAAACCACGAAAGGAAGAAGATAAGGAGGATAAGGAGGAATATCACGTTTGCGAGTGGAAGTGTTTAAGTAGGCCTAATATTCGCTCAGTAAAACTCAGAGGTGTCTAAGCAAATCTTGGTTTTTCATAAGAAATAAGTATCGTCAATAAGTCAGCTGGATTTTCTTCAGCATCCATAATTTGCGTCTAAAATGTATTATTTAATAGGCGCAAGTTTTGACTCTAACCAACACTTATCAGCTTCAAACTCGAAATTAATAATTATGATGTAGTTCTGCATTTCGGAGGACTTCAGTGCGGCCGTGAGTTTCTTTTCCTAGGACCTAGGTGCGGTGATTTAAAAAAATTAGTCGCTTATCAGTTCGTGTTCTTGATTGCTGATCATTCGCTCCAATTGGCCATTTTCATAATACAGACAATATTTGCGATATTATTATTATTACACAGTTTAACGTCGTCTTATGACATCAAAGGCCGTTGACGACAATTAAGAAATACAACTAACGGAAAGCGATAAACTTATAGTGTCCGAAAGACACCATCTAAAGGTGTCAAACATACGTTTACTTGTCTCTTGGTTCGTATAGCTGTTTGTCGGTCTACCTTAGTCTGTGTGTTAGTGTGTCTGTCTGTTGATCTGAATTATGGATCTCTGAATCGCTCATTGAGTCTGTCTGACTGTCCGTCCGTTTATCTGTGACTATGTCTGCCTGTCTGTTTCACGGTCTGTTGGTCAATCTTTTGTATCTGTGTGTCGGCATCTATGTCTGTATATCTCTACGTCCGTCCATCATATACTGTATGTCTATCTGTCTGCCCACACTCCGTCCATCCGTCCGTCTATCTGTCCTTCTCTCTGTCTCTCTGTCTATCTGTGTCTACCTCTCTCCTTCTGTTCTCTTCGATGTTCTTATCTTCGCTGATTCAAATCCAATCAAAGAGAAATTTATTTCTTTCACCAGATTCTTCGATGCGTCGTCATTTTTTAATTTCCAGATCTTATCCTGATCGAATTCAAATTCCCCCGAAACAAGACATCATTACCTCTCCTCTCTTCTGCTCAGCTATCCTATTCGGTCCTGTCCTACCCTCTTCTCTCCTGTCCTATCCTGTCCTGTCCCGTCCTCTCCTGTCTTGTCTTCCTTAGTCTTCTTGTTCTTCCAATGTCCATAACTTCTCCTTCTTCTGTCTATATAAGAGTCATAAACGAAAGCTATGTTTACGAATCGTAGTCTGTTAATCTGTCTATTCACGAGCGATATTCATTCCGTCTTGTTTCCAATCGGAGACGATCTCTTCTATGCCTACCGAACAGTCTCCTTCTAGTCCACCTGCTGCTGCCGTCTCCGGAAGATACAGATGTCGCCTAGCAAAGCATCCTCATCAGCCTCAGTAGCTGGGGAAGATGCTCCGACGGACGTAAAGCACTGTTCATCAGTCTACCGCCGAACGAGATTTGATGCGAGATTTCCGATGAGATTTCGCCGATGCAGTGATAATGACCCGGATGTTTGCATGCGCGCCCCAAGCGGTGGGTGCGCACACTGCTACGCAGTCATGGCGAACGCATTGACTGGAAAGACATGGAACACGAACCATATCGAACTGTGGGCGCATTGCACTGATGCTATGGACATGGTTCGGGCTTCTCTCGGACGTAGAAAAAAGCGAGCAGAGCGAACACATATAGCTTTGATTAAAGTTAAATTTGTTGTTTATTTAACATTATTGTCATTGTCATTGTCACTGCTACTGTTTTCTGTGTCTGTAAGAGTCTCTTTTATTGTCATTGTTATTGTTATTGCTACTGTTACTGTTATTGTTACTGTTATTGGTACAGTGTTATTGCTATATTGCCATTGCCATTGTTGCTGTTGCCAGTGACTACACGCCACTGGTAACTTTGTTTTCTGATCACTCTGGTCTAACTGACGCCATTTATGTGCTTAATTACACTTTTAGAATTTCTGCGAACGCAGCGTGCCTCTTGGAACTGAAGTGGTTCCAAATAAATAACGCTAACACCTCAGCCTCTCTTTCCCAGTTTTCCTCGTGAAGCCATTTTGTTCGATCGTGGTTTCCTTATGTTAGGTCGGAAACGCCTCTTATGGGTCCCCTTCAAAGTTCTGCTATACAAATTTGTAATTGCAATTAAAATTACTAAGTTAGTAACTAAATGAATGATTAAATTCTGCTGTGCTATCTGCTCTTGTGGCTTTTGCAGTAATTATGACGTGGCACTTCATAAAAATACCATAATAAAACAAATAAATACATTGTGATATTCTTTCTGCTTTGCTCGCTCTTGTTCCGCGTGTAACCGGCTTATTATCGGATTCCAGCCCGAACCATGCTCCGAGCAGCGGAAGTAAGCACCCCTTATGTAGTACGTCCAATTGATATGCGATCCAGATTAGGAGGATTCTAGAGGGCGAGTTATTATTGGAGACATCTAACAGGGTCACGTGATCCAGGGTCTGCGGTTGAGAAGATTCGTAGAACTGACAAATTAATGATAGAATTGATCTCGCTGTCTCTCTCTCTTTCTCAGTCTATGTGTATCGTTTTCTACCTCTCCTCCCCCCTCTCTGTCTCTGTGTCTTTGTCAATATGTCTGTCTGTCTTTCTGTCTGTCTCGATGCCGATCCAATGATCAGTTCAAGACGTTATTGCCAATCCATCGTACCTGTTGCCTGGCAACTAAATTTGCCCCTCATCTTCTCCCTACACGAGAAAAAATTACTTCCCCATCTGCAACCTTCATGCGGTTGCCAAGTACTCTAAAAATCAAACACGATATCAAGGACTTAGAATGACGCCGATTGCGCAATCGTATAATCCATTTGAAGTAACATCCACAACGTAATTGGGAAATCTATTTAAAGGTCGATTACGTAATCGAAAATTTATCTAAACCATGATTGACTACGTAATTGGAAATTGACTAAAAGAACAATGATTCTGACATAGGTACGGTAAAAACTGTTGAACAAATTCCACACCTCTTTTACAGGAAGTGTAATATTCGCCCTATAAGAGAATGCAGACGGACGGTCCTCTATTATCACATACGGAGGGTAAAAATTGCTTTAAATGATTCCATACCTCTTTTAAGCGTAATAATGGGCCTATAAGAGAAAGCAGACGAGCAATTCTGTATTAGCACAAATTGTATCGTATTGTATTTAAATATAGTTATAAATTACATAATCAGGGTAACAACTGTTAAAAAATCCCACACATCTTTCAAGAGTAATAAGTGAACGCAGAAGCGTGGTCCTGTATTAAACTCTGCCGCTGCTCGCACTCAAGCAGTGCCAGTCTCACGCCTGGAGAAAGGAGGAGAACGACGCTAATCATCTTTGTTATGCCACAGCGTCGTTAAACATCAACTACCCGGTACTGTATTGCATTTAATTTTTTTACAATATACGCCGATCACCTTTCATATGACACAGTGTCGTTAAACACAAGTAAACAATGGAACGAAGGCTACGAAAATATTGCAATTCCCACGAAAATACAAGGATCTAATGGTAAATTATATCCTGTGTCTGCAAGGGTCGTTTTCGTCTTCTGTATACTTTACAATTCAAGAAAAGAGTTACCACTGTGTCATAATTAGCGTCGCCCTCCTTTCTCATCCAAACAATACACTGGCACCGTCTGAAAACGACCGGTCGGATGAGCTTGGTCGTTATTTGTTTAGTTTTCTTTTCGTTGCTCGTGGCAACCATTTCCTTTGACGCCGATATGGTTTCAAGTGGTGGAAAATCTAGCGATAAAACTCAATTTCAGCTATTTATGGAGACGGTTGAACGCTGTATAAAGGTGTCGTATTGGAGTCAATTTACTTACCGCCAAGCTACATCTTAAGGCTATTAGGGCATTGACAATCGCATAATCTTCATGTATTTAGGATGTTTGTGCGTAGTGATTGGTTGGTTAGTTGCTGTATAACTACGCTGTGTTAAAGCGAAGATGATTAGCATCGCCCTCCTCCTTTATCGATGTTTCGGTCTGGCACCACCTAGTATAAGGCTTGTTTTTTTTAGCACAACCGGTTGATGCCTTGTGCATTAGACACCAGCCCAACAGAAGTTACAATTACAGTGACAATTACAAGCACAAAGTGTGCGGCTTATAGATTGTAAATTACATAGATTACGTATTCGTTTCAGTGTTTAAAATTCGTTTGGCGTCTTTATGATGTTACGCGGTGGTGTCCGACTTAACGGTTGCGGCTTCGAGGTTTCTGAACGAACGCTGTCTTAAGAACATCTTGAATCTGTCGCCTTAGAAGCACATGCACTGGATGGATGATGAATGGATGGATCCCAGGTTTAACGACATCTTATAGCAACAAAGGCCGTTGATATCCACAGAAATACTTTGAACAGTTCTCACCTTTCGTATGACATAATACAGCTCTTTTTACACTACATCTGCTTTATGTGTTTTCTTGCTATGTTATCACTACTTCCTTACCACTTCCTTGTTGTTTCCTTACTGCTTCCTTACTGCCTCTGTACAGCTTCCTTACATTAATATGGTAACGTGGTAGCTCATTCTGCCTATCAAACTTCTCTTTCTTCTTCCAGCTTAGCACATCCTCATCAACCGATTCGCTATTATTATCTTGAGGGTTGTCAGCTCATCTTATTGCTAATGCTTCTTTTGTGTTAATACTGGATTGCTTGTCTGCTATCACTTATAGCGAGTATACTAACCTTAAAAAGGGTGTTGTATTATTTGAACAGTTCTCATTGTTCCTATGGTATATCACAGCCTTAAAATCTTATGTAACTGGTAATAGATGAATCCAGATTTTAAATCCATCTTATGGCAACAATGGCCGCTGACGTCGCCAGAAATTATTTTGTAGAATTCTCCCAGTTCCTTTGGCATAATAACTAGTAATGACCTTAAGTTAGTTTCGTTTTAGCGACACTGTGTCATAACACAATGATTGACGTCGCCCTCATTTCTCCAGGCTTGGGACTGGCACTGCCAAAGTACGAACACGCAGCTGCTCAAACTTAAGTGCTAAAGGTGTTAAACTTCTGTGAACTTAAATATGTTACATCATTACAATAGACCCGCATTCTGTCAGTGCCAGTCCCAAGCCTGGAGAAAGGAGGAGGGCAACCAACCATCAATTTCGAAACTGTTCTTACGAGGGAATGAACCAATGTAACTAACCAACCGTATATCGATCCTGTTTTACGAGGGAATGAACCAATGTAAAATGCCAGATCTTACAACAGTTAAACAGATCTATATGTTTAACGACATCTTGTGGAAACCAGGGCTGTAGGCCCATGCGTCAACATTACCTTACGTCATTTGGTTAGTAATGGATTCCACCAATTCACTTGTTTTCTCATATTGACAAAACCACGAAAGGAAGAAGATAAGGAGGAATATCACGTTTGCGGGTGGAAGTGTTTAAGTAATATTCGCTCAGTAAAAATCAGAGGTATCTAAGCAAATCTTGGTTTTTCATAATAAATAAGTATCGTCAATAAGTCAGTTGGATTTTCTTCAGCATCCATAATTTGTGTCTTTAATGCATTATTTAATAGGCGCAAGTTTTGACTCTAACCAACACTTATCAGCTTCAAACTCGAAATTAATAATTATGATGTAGTTCTGCATTTAGGAGGACTTCAGTGCGGCCGTGAGTTTCTTTTCCTAGGTGCGGTGATTTAAAAAAATTAGTCGCTTATCAGTTCGTGTTGTTGATTGCTGATCATTCGCTCCAATTGGCCATTTTCATAATACAGACAATATTTGCGATATTATTATTATTCCACAGTTTAACGTCGTCTTATGACATCAAAGGCCGTTTACGACAATTAAGAAATACAATTATTATTATTATTCCACAGTTTAACGTCGTCTTATGACACCAAAGGCCGTTGACGACAATTTAGAAATACAGTTTACAGAAAACGATAAACTTATATGTCCGAAAAACACCATTTAAAGGTGTCAAACATAAGCTTACAATATCAATAATGTCACATCATTTAAAGCAATATATCTAATGTTATTTATAAAACACATAGCTCTAAACTGTTTTGATACAAATTAAACAGTACTTCCCAACTATTGTCACTCGCAAGAAATATTTAAACAACTTCAGATGCACAGTACATATAATTATAATTATGACATTATATTCTTATTTTATCTTTGAAATGTTTAATTGATCATTTCTTATTCCTCAGTTCAATGTACCAATTTCACATACATCATGCACATTAAATGAAACATATGGTTATTTGGTATAATTCCTCTTTTTAAAGAAACTGTTCACGTATCTAACACATTCAACTTTAAATTTTATTAATTAACAAAGCATATGTGATCATAATAATTACAATTGTTTCAAGTTTGATTTCAATGCATTCAAGTTACAATTACCTGTATATTTCCTTTATTGCAACACAATAATACAGCACTATACAATATAATATTGATTTTACTTCAATACATAAACCAAATCAAACCATATGCGACATCCAAGACCCAAATGTTGGATGGTTATAATACAGACACTCATTAATCAATGTGTTTTATGTAATTTACTAGCATCACACTCTCATTATATACATGATATAACACAAAATATCTAATATTTAGCAATTGAAAAGAAACGGTAATATTGGTTCTCAGATAACCAATATGTAATGGATGTAATTAAGGTTAATACATAAGAGTATCATTATCAAAAAATTTCATTATAATGTAATAATTAATACAATAAATAAAATGGACAAGGAAAAGACTAATTAAATATTTACACATTTAACAATGATAAAAAAATATTTAAAATATTATCAGTAGCCAACTTAGCATATCTCTTTACAAAATTTGACAACGCTCATTTAACAGCTCATCTAACGCTCGTTTAACGGTGCAGCATAGTTATAGCAAAATAATAATTCTTAAAAGAGGTGTCTAAGAAACTTCTCTTCTAAGTGGCTCTTTCAGTTCCACCCCATCAGAACAACTGATCGAGAGCAGTGTATTGCATTGTAGATGACAATATTAGAAACATAGCGAACAGATCGAACATCATTGTGCGCTTGGCTGCTTGCTTTTATAAAACAGTTACGAAGCTTGAAAGAGGTGTGTATTAGTTTCAACAGTTCTCACTGTTTGGCATAAAACGTCCACTGGCAGAGATAAAAACTACTACGCGTCTAATTCTAATTATAACACATATATGCAATTTAAAAGAGGTGTCTACGGAACTGCGCTTCTATTGAATTATCTACTTTTTAAATGAATGAATGAATGAATGAATAAATAAATGAAGTGTTCATTGCACAAAAACAAGTGTTACAGTCATGAGCCAGCAAGTACAGTGCAACAGGAGCCAAGAAAAGGCTAATAGCTTATCCTAGCCTTGGCCCTTCTTTCCTGAGTATCATTTATACATATGTTTATTTCTTAATTAATTCTTAAGCATTACTAATAATACAATACTGGTAATAACAGTCACGACATCACAGCTACACTAACACCAATATCACTGGAGATAATAATAATCATAATAATAATAATACAAAATAATCTATACATAGAATATCCATATTGTGTCCGTCTGTCGGGGGACGCTACGTCACAAACGGGTTCTGTTCTATTGTGAAACATAAACCGTTTGTCTTGACGACGGCGATAACCAACGATACATATAGGCCTATAATATGACGTCACAATATGACGGGCAAATACACTAGTAATCTTATAGCAGCTCATAGGGTTTGGTACTCGTCAACAGCTCCTCAAACTAGACTTCCTACTTCTTGCTGAGAAATTCCCGTCATTCACTTTTATCTCTAGTGTCCGTGCCCTTGGTGTTGTCCTTGACAGTACGCTCACCTTTTCAGAACACATTGCTAATCTTACCCGTTCTTCTTACTTTCAACTGAGACGGCTTAGAGCAATCCGACGCTCTGTCTCCTCCTCCGTTTTTACCACTATCATCCACGCCTTCACCTGCTCCAGAATTGACTACTGTAATTCTCTTTTCATTGGGCTGCCAAAGTCTGCCTTTCACCCCTCCAGTCTGTTTTTAATGCTGCAGCCAGATTAATAGCCCGACTTAGTCGCTGGTCTCATATTTCCTCTTTCATGTTCGATCATCTTCATTGGCTTCCCCTTACTGCTCAGCTTAAGGTCAGTGTGATTCTCCTTACAGATTTTATTTTAGTTACAGTTACAGTTATAGTTAATGGTTTTTCATTTTAGTTATAGTTACAGTTATAGTTAATATTATTTTTTAGTTACAGTTATAGTTATCGTTAACGAAATCATTTTGCTTTCGTTAACGAAAACATTTTCGTTACCGTTATCGTTAATGAAAATCACACTGAATTATGAAGACGTGTTACGCAATAATTTGCTTAGAGCTTTGACGAATGGGTGCATTCAGCTTCATGAATACACAGCGCTCCATATTCACCGACATCCAAGGCGAACATAGGAATCATTTTGCTTTCGTTAACGGGTGTATTTTCACGTTCTCACGTTAGTTGATATTGCACTTTTTTATTTCGTATTAACGAAAATGGCAATGAATTTTCGTTAGTGTTATTTTCGTTATAGTTATAGTATAGTTAATGATAGTTTTTAGTTATAGTTATAGTTATCGTTAACGAAATCATTTTTTGTTCGTTAACGAACATTTTCGTTATCGTTAACGTTAACGAGAATCACACTGCTTAAGGTTCCTACTTTAGTCTTCAGTCCTATACAGGTACCTCTGTGACCTCATTCGTCTGCCAGTTTCAACTACATCCCTCCGTCCATTACGATCCCATAATCGCCATGATCTTTTTGTGCCACGAGCCAGGACCACTATGGCCAAAACTCGAGCCTTCTCTTGCATTGGCCCTACTCTATGGAATCAACTCCCTCCATTGACACCTGCCTCTTTATTAGATGGTGGCCCAAGGGCCTCGTTCCGCTGTCTTAAAACCACTTTCTATTCACTGGGTCTTTCGCACTGTGAGCGCCTCTGATTAACGAACACTGTGAGAGGCGCTTTATAAATGTTTAGATACAATACAATACAATACAATATGGACAGATTCAGACAGGGAAGATGAAGAATTACTTCAGTTCAGTTAAACGACACTGTGTCATAACAAAGATGATTACCGTCGTCCTCCTCCGTTCTCCATGGTTGGGATTGGCACCACAGTACGGGCAGTGGATGGATGAATCCAGAGTTTAACGACATCTTGTAACGTCTTTAATTAAAGATAATGATTGTATTTGGTTCATTTAATTAAACATCTTTTGTCGGTTGCGTCGACGATTGTTTGGATCGATCTATAGTTAAACGACACATTATGGGAGCAAAGGCCGTTGACGTCACCGGAAGTTATTTTCAACAGTTCTCACTGTTCATAGGCTATTGTTCATACTAACATGGCGAGCATGTGGGGTCCATAGAGTAGTGGTAACATCACTGGCGTGAAGAGCAAGAGGTAGCGGGATCGCTTCCCGCAACCCTCCCAAATTTAGGTCCACTCAGCCTTACATTCGCGAGATGGCGCGTTTGTTAAAATGAAATGTAGGACGTGATGGGCGCCTTGCATGGCTGTCATGTACAGTTAAATTGGACTCCTGTAATAACTTGTGATCAGCCGTTCATACTGATTTGTAATCATACTGCGTTATTGACAGTTTGAAGATATTAAACGAAGATTATTAGAAGGAATACAATGTCATGTTGAAGACGCGTTCGCTTTTTTTTATAAGGCACTTACAACATTTTAAAAAGTGTTTAGTTTCAACAGTTCTCACCTTTTCTTTGGCATTTTACGTCCAGCACCAAAGATAAAAAATTATTGCGCGTCTACTTGTACTTATAATGCATATAGCACACGTTAAAGAGGTGTTTAAGAACTGCGCTTCTATTGAATTGCTTGCTTTTTTAACGACGCTGTGTTAAAACATGGATGCACCCATCTACTCATTTACCTGCTTTTTTATGCTAGGCCTACTTCTTTTACTTATAGGGCGAATGCATGTACGTATACACTTAGATACGCTTGGGGTCACTCTGGACAGTTATCTACATTTGGTCCAACCTAATAAACTTTGGTATATCTTGTTTCTATCAGATATCAGGGTAATACGTGACATTGTGGGGCGTGGTGGCTCAGTGGTAAGTTCGGCGCCTTGTGACCGGAGGGTTGCAGGTTCGAATCCCACTCTAGCCGCTGCGTACGGACCTTGGGCAAGTCTTTCACTCGCAATTGCTCGTGGCGCTTTGGTGTGAACATTCCGGCACAGTATCAAATGCTGTAGTCGGGAGCGCCTCTGACTATAGTAGCTGACTTCGAGAGGCGCTATAGAAATATCCGGAATAAATAAATAAATAAATAAGGTCTGCTGTTACAAAGATACACCACAAGCCAAAGCCTACTCTTGTCTGCCCTCGCCTCGACTATTCCAACTCTGTGTTTGAAGGCGAATCAGTTCTTTAAGTCAATAGGCTTCAACGCATCCAAATTCTCTGGCTCGCATGGTGCTGCGTGCATATTCGCTTCCAATCTCTTTAACCCTGTTCGGTTAGCTGCGCTGGTTTCCTGTTGAATGCTAAAGTTACTGATTTTAAATCCACATCATTATCTCCGTTCATTACCTTTCGTATTTGATTAAAGAGGGTGAAGAATGTGGTAAATGAGCTTGCAGAGGAAAGAATGGGGCAATGATGATGGTCATAACCGAAGCATGGGGTGGGAAGGTTCGAAGAGGGGATGATGAAGTGGAGAAGTAGGGGAAGGTAGACTAGAACGAATGAGGAGTACTTGGAGGGGAACAGAGTTAAGGAAGGATGGGTTGGTGTGAAATGAGTAAGAAATGGCGAAATAGGGCAGAACGAGGCAGACGATCTTTAGGATAAGCGCAGAATGGAGTGAGGGGGTGGAATAAGAGAGGGCAGGGGAGCCGTGAGAAAGATACAGAGAGAGAGAGAGAGAGAGAGAGAGAGAGAGAGAGAGAGAGACAGACAGACAGACAGACAGACAGACAGACAGACAGACAGACAGACAGACAGACAGACAGACCATGAGATCAGACCTTTCTCTTCCTACGACCGACGAACAACGTCAATGAATTACAAAGCAATCGTTCCTCTCTGTCTCTCTCTGTGTCTGTGTCTGTGTCTGTCTGTCTGTCTGTCTGTCTGTCTCTGTCTGTCTGTCTGTCTCTGTCTGTCTGTCTGTCTGTCTGTCTGTCTGTCTGTCTGTCTGTCTGTCTGTCTGTCTGTCTGTCTGTCTGTCTGTCTGTCTGTCTGTCTCTCTCTCTCTCTCTCTCTCTCTCTCTCTCTCTCTCTCTCTCTCTCTCTCTCTCTCTCTCTCTCTCTCTCTCTCTCTCTCTCTCTCTCTCTCTCTCTCTCTCTCTCTCAACATTTAGCGTTGGTCACAACAACATCCGCTACAGTTGCATACCGTACATTCATCTTACATTTAAACGCTCTTACAGTCGAAAATCTGCCACGGCCCTTAATTGCGAATTGTAATTAGAAATTTCTATTGCGCCGGTGTCTAATGCACAAGGCATCAAACAACGGCACACCAAAACCAAACCTAAATTAGGTCAATATGCATAAGATCAGTCCGTATTGTGGATGTGTTACTGACAGTCCTAGGCCTAGAGAAATGAGGAGGTTGACGTCAACGGCCTTTGATGCCATAAGATGTCGTTAAACATTTACAACTACTACTACATTGAGACGAAGAACTCCGCGTATTTCATGCTACATATATTTGTATTATACCGAATCAAAACGGGGAGAATTGGTCATAATAATTATACACCTCTTTTAACTGTGACAGTCGCCCTATAAGAAAAGCCGACGAGCAATTGAAGCGGTGCTGATAGATTGTGAAGGCAATGAGAGCAAATACTGGTGTATACCTGGAAGTTGGAACTAATATAAATTTTGCCAAAATACATTTTTGCGTCATCATCCTATGTTTCCATATAAGATGTCGTTTAACTCCGGGTCGTCATCCTGTTTTATGATTATTATGGATAAATTTACAAATTTTGGTGAACGGTCTTTGATGTCATAAGACGACGTTAAAGTCCTATAATTATGTCATACGAATGAAAAACTGTTCAAATAATTACACACCTGTTTTAAGTGTAATATTCGCCATATAAGGACAGCGGTCTTATAATTATATTATGTATGATTTGCAACATCTTCACACAAAATTTGTTGATTTGAGATGTCGTTAAACTGCGGATGGTCTGCTATCCTATCCTATCTTATCCGTAATTCTGCCACAAGCCGAATTCTGGTAATGCCAGTCTAAGGCCTTAGAAAAGGAGGAGGGCGAGTCAACGGTGCCCGCAGCCATAAGATGTCGTTAACCACTTGGAATTACTATTGCCACGGAAAATTCCGTCACTGCCGTTTCCAGGTGGGGACAATTCCCAAGCATTAATAAAGGAAAGAGACGTTGATCATAATACTCGTTAAACAGTAACTAACCAGAAGAACAGCTTAGCGTCGCTCTTAAGTCTTGAATTCGTCTATTAGTAAAGAAGTAGGAAAAGAACCTTAGAAAAGAAGGCCTTAGACCGCAGTTCCTTAAACACCTCTGTTTGCAATACCACCGCCATATAAGTAAGAGTTATTAGCGTAGTCCTTAAATCTGTGTATGTTCTTGGGTAAAGTATAACTTAAAACATAAAAAAGTGGAAATAGAAAAACATACGGAAGTTTCCTTTGGACGATGACGATCTTTGATGCCTCAAGATGTCACTAAACTCTAAGTGACTCTTATTAATTCGTTTATTAAGAATAATGGTGAGTTGTCATAACGCAACTCATTAAATACATACAAGGGTATGCCACTATCAGTCTGTTCTGCTATCCCCGCGAGGCAACCAAAGGTCCGAAGTGGTAGCAACTTCATTTTTCTTTGCCTCGGCAATTGAAACAGTTGTTCTTCCCACTAGCAGCGCACGGTCAATGTACTCATTACAGCTCAGTTCGCTAGGGGTGCTAGTGTATCCGAACTCTCGAAACGAATTTATGTCCTGCAGGGGCGTCTATCCCCCCCCTAAGTCATTGGAGCAACGTCCCTTTTCCCCACTTCTTCCCCCCCTCCCCGGTCCTTCCCCCCTAAAATGGTGGCAAACACATGGACAAATCTTCCCCCCTATTTCTTGGATGGAGCATTTGCTCCAAGGTTTCAATGGTGTAGACGCCCCTGATGTCCTGAACCTCTGACTTTCAAAGGACAGTTCAGAACGACAACCACTAGACCACCGCGAATTCCATAAACGAGGAGTGGACAAATGGATGGATGAAGGAGCGGAGTTTCAGGACGGAAAGGATGGTGAAAGATATGGAAGTCTTTGATTCTGTTGGGTGTTTTGCATTGCAAACGTACTTTTAGTACTTCAGCGATTTTGTTCGGTACCCAAAAGGCGCTACATCAAGTGACTTCATCTGAACGTCCGCGCAGTTTTCGGTACAAAAAGACACACAGACAGATAGACACACAAACACGGAGACAGACATAAGACAGACGCACAGACGCACAGGTGAACAGACAGACAGGATGAACACTAACAGGAAAAGATACAAATAGATCCACTTGCTACGGAGGCTGGAAGTTATGCGGAAAGACATATAGTCAGACAGACAGATTAGCCGACAGAGTGACAGATATACAGACAGACAGACAGATACAGAGGCAGATAGACAGACAGATATACAAGCAGATACACAGGCAGACAGATACACAGCCAAAAAGACAAGCAGAGATACAAAGACGCAGACGGACAGTTATACACCCAGCAAGACATTCACAGATAGAGATGCATACTCAGACCCACAATAAGACCATTGCCAATGGAATTACCTGCTCGGAAGTGGTAATTGGTAAGTGCTGTGACTGCGAGAAGAATCACCGATGGTACTCCTTCTGAACTCACCATCCTCTTCCTTTCTTAACAGACACATCAGGTGTCACGTGCTCTCCAATCAACCCTCCTGCAATCAAAGTATCATTATTGTTATCATCAACATTATCATAATAATAATCATCATTATCATTGTTTTTATTATTCATTTATTACGCGTCCTTGTATCAATTAAAGGTGCTGAGCAATTGTTGTTAGTGAAAGACTTGCACACGATCCCACCACAGTCATCGCCTCAGGGAGGACACCTGTTGAATGCCTGTTCAATCTCGTTCTGTCTCTGTCTCTGTCTGTCTCTGTCTCTGTCTGTCTCTGTCTCTGTCTCTGTCTCTGTCTCTGTATCTGTCTCTCTGTCTCTGTCTCTCACTCGCTCTTTCTCTTTTTCTTTGTCTTCAGCTGCCCGTCTGTTGGGGAGGGGGATAGAGTACTGGTAACACTCATGGCCAGCATGGCCAGGGGAGCAGCTGTAAGCGGTTCGATACCCGTAACCACCCTCGGGCGGGCGCCTTGCATGGCTGCCATAACGTATGTTTAGTTAAGATAATCGATAATTGTACTGTCATGTCTCAATGTAATCTTACTGCGTTTGTTGGTTTTAATTTATAAAGAAAAAGATTAATATTTATTATTGTATCTATCTACTTGTCTCTTGGCTCGTATAGTTGTTGTCAGTCTACCTTAGTCTGTGTGTAAGTGTGTCTGTCTGTTGATCTGTATTATGGATCTGTGAATCGCTCATTGAGTCTGTCTGACGGTCCGTCCGTTTATCTGTGACTACGTCTGCCTGTCTGTTTCACGGTCTGTTGGTCCATACATCCGTTCGTCTATATCTGTCCTTCTGTCTGTCTGTCTGTCTGTCTGTCTGTGTCTTCTGTTCTCTTCGATGTTATTATGTTCGTTGATTCTGTTCTGTCTTCTTCATCCAAATCCAGTCAAAGAGAAATTCTTTTCTTTCACCAGATGAAGTTTTTTTTTATTTCCAGATCTTATCCTGATCGAATTCAAATTCCCCCGAAACAAGACATCATTACCTCTCCTCTCTTCTGCTCAGTTAGCCTATGCGGTCCTATCCTGTACCCTCTTCTCCTCTGTCCTGTCCTATCCTGTCCTGTCCTGTCCTCTCCTGCCGTTTCTTTCTTAGTCCTTTTGTTCTTCCAATGTCCATAACTTCTCCTTCTTCTTCTGTCCATATAAAAGTCATAAACGAAAGCTATGAATACGAATCAAAGTCCGTTAATTAATCTGTCTATTCACGAGCGATATTCATTCCGTCTTGTTACCAATCGGAGACAATCTCTTCTATTCCTACCGAGCAGAGTCCTTGTAGTCCACCTGCTGCTGCCTCCGCCGGATGATACCGGCGTCGCCTAGTAACGCATCCTCATCAGCCTCAGTAGCTGGGGAAGATGCTCCGACGGACGTAAAGCACTGTTCAGCAGTCGACCGCCGAACGAGATTTGATGCGAGATTTCCGATGAGATTTTGCCGATGCAGTGATAATGACCCGGATGTTTGCATGCGCGCCCCAAGCGGCGGGTGCGCACACTGCCACGTAGTCATGGCGAACGCGTCGACTGGAAAGACATGGAACACGAACCATATCGAACTGTAGGTGCATTCCACTGATGCTATGGACATGGTTCGGGCTTCGCTGGGACGTAGAAAAGAGCGAGCAGAGCGAACAAATCTAGCTTTGATTAAAGTTAAATTTGTTGTTTATTTAACATTATTATGCTACTGTTTTCTGTGTCTGTTAGAGTCTCTTTTATTGTCATTGTTATTGTTATTGCTACTGTTACTGTTATTGTTACTGTTATTGGTACAGTGTTATTGCTATATTGCCATTGCCATTGTTGCTGTTGCCAGTGACTACACGCCACTGGTAACTTTGTTTTCTGATCACTCTGGTCTAACTGACTCCATATATGTGCTTAATTACACTTTTAGAATTTCTGCGCACGCAGAGTGCCTCTTTAGAACTGAAGTGGCTCTATATAAATAACGCTAGCACCTCAGCCTCTCTTTCCATGTCTTCCGCTCGAAGCCATTTTGGTTTCCTTGTGTTAAGTCGGAAGCGCCTCTTATGGGTCCCTGTCAAAGTGCTGCTATACAAATTTGTAATTGCAATTAAAATTACTAAATTAATAACTAAGTGAATGATTAAATTCCGCTGCTCAACCTGCTTTTGTGGCTTTTTGCAGTAATTACGAAGTGGCACTTCATAAAAATACCATAATAAAACAAATAAAGACATTGTGATATTCTTCCTGCTTTGCTCGCTCTTGTTCCGCGTCTAACCGGCTTATGCTCTGATTCCAAACCGAACCATTCTCCGAGCAGCGGAAGTAAGCACCCTTTATATAGTACTTCCAATTGATATGCGATCCAGATTACGAGGATTCTAGAGGGCGAGTTATTATTGGAGACATCCAACAGGGTCACGTGATCCAGGGTCTGTGGATGAGAAGATTCGCAGAACTGACAAATTAATGATAGAATTCATCTCACTGTTTCTCTCTTTCTCAGTTTCGCTGTGTGTCGTTTTCTACCTCTCCTTATCCCTCTCTGTCTCTTTTTGTGTCTGTCAATATTTCCGTCTGTCTGTCCGTCCGTCTGTCTAACTGTCTGTCTGTCTGTCTGTCTGTCTCCATGCCGATCCAATGATCAGTTCAAGACGTTACTGCGAATCGATCGTGCCTCTTGCCTGGCAACTGAATTTTCTACTCATTTATCTCCCTCCACGAGAAAAATAGTAACTGCACCATCTTCAGCCTTCATGCGGTTGCCAAGAAGTCTAAAAGTCACAGACGACGACAAGGATTTAGAATGACACCGATGACGTTATCGTATAGGCCAAATCCATTTGAAGTAACATCCATAACTTTATTGGGAAATCTATTTAAAGGTCGATTACGTAATAGTAAATTTATTTAAAGTATGATTGATGATGTCATTGGAAACTTACTTAAAACAATGATTATGACATAGGTATGGTAAGAACTGTTGATAATCATTTCACACCTCTTTTACAGAAAATCTAATATTCTTCCTATAAAAGAAAGCAGACGAGCGGTCCTGTATTAGCACATGCTGAGGAAAGGAAATGTTGAATATAATTCCACACCTCTTTTAAGCTGAATATTCGCGCTATAAGATAAAGCAGACGCGCGGTTTCTATTAGTAGAACCGAACTGTCAGGCAGAATCCTACACATCTTTTAAGAGTAATAATCTCACTGTAAGTGGACGAAGCAGCTCGCTCCCATATTAAACCGCCGCTGCTTGTACTTAAGCAGTGCCAGTCCCAAGCCTGGAGAAAAAAGGAGGACGACGCTGATCATCTTTCTTATGCCACAGCGTCGTTAAACAGCAACTAACCGGTCCTGTATTGCATTTAATCTCTTATAATTTACATGGTCTATATTATGCCAAACGAACGGTGAGAAGGTTGGGTAAGGTCGACGGCCCTGGAAACCATACTGCGCTCCTTATGAACACAGGGTCGTGTTCTTGGTCCGTTATGGTTCATAGTGTATAAATTTCAATATTTTAATATTTTGAGTGCGATCAAAATTATGATTCATGATTCCATTCCGCGATCCAGTAGCCAGTTATTCGCAGACCGCAACCGGACCATGGACCACAGCTTCAGTACCACAGCTCAAATAAACAACAATTATTTTGAATCGTTAGGTTGGTAGGCTACTGTAGGGTGAAATCGATATTAACGGTCCTAGCAATCACAAGATATCGCCAGACTACGGAAAACGTTCGACTTTTTTAGACACCCTAGAAACAGTTTTGCCCAGACGCTATATATATGAAAATGCAGTTAAATTCTAGATTCTTATCTTACCTTATCTTAGATAATTATTTACAAAGCGCTGAACACGGTGATGCGTATACGACGAAGGCTTAACGCATATCGCAGATTCTAACTCCGTCACTGCTCGTACTCTGGCATTGCCAGTCCCAAGACTGGAGGGCGACGCTGATCATTTTTGCTATGACACAGTGTCGTTAAACACAAGTGCACAATGTCGAACATGACTGAAGCTGTGTAATATTCTAGTAATATTCCAGCTGTCTTCGTTCCTCTTACAGAATATCAGTTTCTAAAAAGTCCATTTGTGGTAAATTCGCGACGTTGATTCTTCTGGAAGCCACAAGATGTCTCTAGTCCGAGATAGATGGCTACACAATTTAGACACCTTTAAAGCGTTTCAGTAGTCGGTATTATAATTAGAAAATGTGAGGAAACACCCGTATTATATTGGTAGCACTTCGGCGTGGTTATGTCGACGTCACCAGCCTTGGCAGCCATAAAGTATCTTAAATAATGTAAGAAAGTTTCTGACATTTGCAACGATCAAAACAGAAATGCATATGTGACTTCAATTTCATTACAATTGACTGTTCAGCTTTCCATTGTGATTCTCTTTAGCATTTATATAAGACCAAATCCAGTTTTGCTAACATTATCCTTTGTTAATAAATCGATACAATAGCCACGTTTCTATAAATGCGTAAAATACAGAGATCCTTATCAAAACCGCAATAAATGATAAAAATCAGAAGTAGAAAAAATCGAACATGCACTAAAGCTGCGTAATAATCTTGCAATATTTCAACGGTTAGAAAAGCCATAAGATGCGGTTGAACTCTTTAGTCCGAGAAAGATGGCTTCACACTTTAAGACACCTTTAAAACATGTTAGCATAAACAATACACAGAAAATACTGCACTCAATTCAGCAGTGAACTTCCCCACTACACTACCTGTGATAGTGCCAGTCCCAAGCCTGGAGAAATGAGGAGGGTGACACTAATCATCTCTGTTTTGACACAGTGTCGTTAAACAGCGACAAACCAACAACTTCTGTATTACTCTGCCGCTGCACGTACTGTGGAAGTGCCAGTCCCAAGCCTGGAAAAAGGAGGAGGGCAACATCTGTGTCATTAAGCAGCGACTATAGCCAACCAATTGCTGCATTATGCCATACGAACAATGAGAACCTATCGAAATACTTTTTGTCGACTTCAACGGCCTGTATTGAAACAAGATTTCGTAAAACTCTGGATCATACCGACCGATTACTTGAATCGAAATTCTATGGTATGGTTGGGTTGACGTCAACAGCCCTGACAGCCATAAGGTGTCGTTAAACAATTTAAACTAAATCACACAAATTGAACTGCGCCACTGCTACTTACTTTCGTAATGCCAGTCTCAAGCCTAGTTGATAGTAGGAGGGCTCATTCCGTAACTAGCAGTATCCCTGATATGAAGCAGTTGCTATCTGAGTGAGATTATATCTGATTTAAACATAAATTGATTGCATATGTTTACGTGTCCAGTTTCCTTCCATCTTACTTATTTACAGGTTTAGTAACGATCTATGTAATATAATATGTCATAAACTTCAATATTCTCGAAATTATTGAATTTTGACATAATGCGGTCGATATGCTAGTCGTTCTTTTTGCCGATTGCCTTGAAACACACACTGGAGATCTTAAACAAAATGCTCATCCACACAATTTTACAACACTTTCGATTGATCCTTTATTATGAGATAGTGGCGATTGATAAATCCATCTATAATTATTGTTACATATATCTTATCATTATTTTAAAAAAAAATTTTAACGAACGCAAGGTCACCCAGAAATGCCAAGTCAAGAGATCCAGATGTTGAACTCCAATGGGAAATACTGAGGTTTGAGGCGTTTCTTAAAGAAGAAAATAGAACTCGAACTTCGGACAAATAGTGTAATGCATGGAGCAAATGAAAGTGTTATATCGGGGCTCAACCAAAAGACCCATACCAGTATATCGCAGTATCAATGGATTATTTTTGCAAATAGCAAGTATTGGGAAGCGAAGATTGCTTCTCATGTTGGGGAGCCGAAGCGAATGTGGGCTGCTTTCAATGCGCTCCTTGGCCGCCGCCAGCCCAATCGTCCTTTGACCACTTCAACTTTTACAGCGAGCGACTTCTTGACCTCGTTCGACACCAAGATCCGCGACATCCGCCAATCAACAGCTAGTTCGCCGCCACCTTATCACCCCCCTACTGACTGTCATCTATCCGTCCTGAATGCGGTTACTAGTGACGAATTACGCCGCATTATCCTTTCATCGCCACCCAAGTCTTGCGAACTGGATCCTATTCCCACCTTCTTACTCTAGGAATTCATCGAAATCCTGCTCCCCCTTCTCACAACACTCTGCAATCGCTCTCTTCAGGAATGCGACTTACCACCGACGCAGAAGAGATCAATCCTGATTCCTGCCTTAAAGAGTGATAGTCTGGATCCGGATGTCCCTACGAATTACAGACCGATAGCAAATGTCACCTTTCTCTCTAAAATCATCGAAAAAGTCGTCGTTATGCAGCTCGTCGCTTACTTAGAGAAGAATAATCTTCTGCCGTCAAGTCAATCGGGTTTCAGGAGATACCATTCAACTGAGACACTCCTGCTCCGGCTTCTCTCAGACATCTACGGAGCGATTGACAGGGCCCAACTCACACTACTAGCACTCTTTGACGTCGGTGCTGCATTTGACACTGTAGACCATGAGATCTTGCTAGAACGGTTGCGTGTTTCGTTTGGCCTTTCTGGAGACTTTTATGAATGGATAAACTCATTCCTTTATGAACGTTCCCTCTGTGTGATCCATGGCACCACTAGGTCTTCATGGGTCCCTGCACGGTACGGGTTGCTCCAAGGCTCCGTCCTAGGACCTATTTTATGCATCATCTACACCTCTGGTCTTTCGACGCTTCTGGCTGCACATGCAGTTCTGAGTCAGCAATATGCTGATAACGTCCAAGCATACATGCATTGCCTCTCTACCAATGCCATTCCAACAGCAAATTTATTTGGCTAGGCACGCGACAGCAACTCGCTAAACTTGACCTCACTGCTCTTGCAATTGAATTCCCCAACTATACCTTCTCAACTCTTGTCCGTGATCTTGGTGTTTGGCTCGACCAGGAGCTTACTTTTGCTCCACAAATACACCGTCTTACTAGGGACTGCTACTACCAGCTGCGCCAGCTTCGCACTGTTACTCGTTCGCTAACGCCCAGTGCCACTGCTACACTGGTTCACTCATTCGTCACAGCGCGCCTTGATTACTGCTCATCGCTTTATTTTGGTCTTCCATCTAGTCGCATAGTGTGTTTACAGCGAGTTCTGCGCTCTGCAGCCCGTCTCATTGGGCATATTCCTAAACATGGCCAAGTCTCTAGATATATGCTGGAGGTCCTTCACTGGCTTCCTATGAGCTTACGCATAGAATATAGGATCGCTGCCTTAGTATGGCGATGTTGTCAGGGCCCTGCCCCTGCTTACCTTCGAGAGCTATGCTGCACAGTTTCAGGTGTCCAAGGCCGACGTTCCCTCCGCTCAGCTGGAAAAGGGGTACTTTTAGTTCCATTTGCTCGTTCCACGACTATGCAAAGTCGGGCTTTTTCAGTGGTGGGCCCGGTATTCTGGAATAGACTTCCCTTAGAGCTCCGCATATGCCCTGGGGTCACCTCTGACATAATTCTTGCAAAACTTAAAACTGTCTTATATGAACGTGCTGCTGTCGGGAGCGCCTCTGAGTAGTTCCCTTGAAGAGGCGCTATATAAATCTTTGAATGAATGAATGAATGAGGATCCAACGTTGAACGATATCTTGTGGATGCAAGGTTCGTTTTCGTAGATTGTATACTTTGCATTTCAAGAAAAGAGATATCACTGTGTCACAATTAGCGTCGCCCTCCTCCAACTTCCCGTCTATTGACTGGCACCACTTGAAAACGACAGAGGCAGTTAAGGTAGTCGTTCGTTAATCAGAGAGTTTTCTTTTCGCTGCTTGTGGCAACCAGTGCCATTGACGTCGACAAACAACCTTACGATTGATGATTAGTTCTAGGGATTAAACGCAATTTTTAGTTGTTTTAGTTATTTATAGCGTCAGTAGAAAACGTTATAAAGGTGTGTTAACGGAATCATATTATATACCGCCTAGCGACATCTTAAGGCTATTAGGGCGTTGATAATCCATGATCTTCTTGTATTTCGGATGTTTGTGTGAAGTGATTGGTTCGATAGTTGCTGAATAACGATGCTGTGTTAAAGCGAAGATGATTAGCTTCGCCCTCCTCCTTTATCCAGGTTTCGGCTGGCACCACCGAGTGTAAGGAATGGTTTTAGTGCGCCATCGGTTGATGCATTGTGCTTTCGACACCAGCGCAACAGAAGCTACATTTACAACTTCGACTACAAGTACACACTGTGTTGTTTACAAATTTTAAATTTCATATAGTACGTATTCGTGTGTGTGTGTATAACATTCGTTTGGCGTGTTTATGATGTTATCCGGTGGTGTCCGATCTAACGGTTGTGGCTATGAGGTTCCAGTAAAAGGTGTCAAAACAGAGCCGTACAATGTCACTAATGACTGACCATGGAGTAGTAATTATAGCTGCAGTGAAATCGTTTTAAAGGTGTCTGATTGAACGGCATATTATCTTCCATTTAAGTATTTTCAGCAAGTGTGGTTTAGCTTTTGTTAGCCCGTCCAATTGGACCTGAAGCTAGAGCTCCTTAGTCTCTCTACCCTCACTTCCACAAGCGCCTGACAATTTCCTGTTCTTCGGTGATGACACTGGCCCGGGTCGGGAGTGGAATTTACCTTTCTCGTCACAATTACAGTAACAATAACAATTTCACTTACAGTACTACACGTATATCACTCCAGAAAGGTAGGAGCCGAAGCTACTAATTTTACTGTTGCATATTTCATATCTTGGATCTTCCTATTTATTTCCGGAAGTCACAATTAGAAACACTTGGTGTAAGTACATTGGATTTGAAAGGCGCAAACCATTTCTTTTGTCACTTAATTAAATCGAGCGCCAATATATTTCCCATGTGCAGCCTTCTAACTAGACACCTCTAAGAGGTATTCTAGTTGTGCTATAAATAATTTCAGAGCTCGATTTCATTCATTAGCAATGTGTTTTTCTTAACGTAGAATTTTTTCCAAGGCTAAATCAGCCTTGAATTTTAATATTAAACGCCTTCACTTATGAGAGTAGATGCAGAATGAAATAAGCTGCAACATTGTCTGCACGCCCATAAGGAAAAGCATCCTCACACATGTAATTCCAGGCCAATGAAAAGAGAGCAAATGATCTTCATATTTCATAGCATTAATAATAATAATAATATTTATTCTTTAATTAAGCGCCTGCAAACGAACTGCGCTGTACAAGTATATGTTATGCGATAAATGATAAACCTAAACTACTAACAGAACAGACAGCCTGCAGTACACGGCGCAAATTGCAGCCTACAAAGCATGTCCGCCTATGGGACTCGATCTCTGTACCTCTCGCACTCTACGCCAGATGTTATCCAGATGTTATCCAATCCAATAAAGTTCGGGAAAAGATCGATTGTGAGATATAAAGCGCGCCTTTCATCTCTACAGTCTGTTCTGAACGAGCTCATTGCCCGTTTCCCTCGCTTCTTCCACATAACTACATTTGTGACTGATGTACTTCACTTGCTTTCACTTGCTTCCCGCATCCAATACAAGGTTCTTCTCCTGGTCTCTAGGACTCAGCTGGCAAAAACTCCCAAGTTCCTAAGTACCTCTGTAACCTAATGCATAAACTCTGCTCTCTCTTACAACCCTCTTCGGTTCGCGGACCGCCTTGGTCTCCTAGGACTTCCATAGCTCAGCAAAGTGCTTATGCCATCCTTGGCCCTTCCTTATGGAATGACTTGCCCCCCTCACTCCTTTGCAAGATATTGTCTGAGATCTCGTCCTTTTCTCTCCGCGAAGTTTGGAGTTTGGAGTTAAGATCTAACTGGTTTGTATGGATGCAGATTTTTCTCCACTCCGATTGACGTCACATCCGAATGGACGTGATTGAATGGTTGGGGTTGCTCATGGAAGAGCATGGAAGGAAAACTACGAATATATTGCAATTGCTACGAATATACAAGGATCTTTGCAATTTAAGAAAAGATATATCTTTATTCCCATTGGCGTACACTCTGGGGGGAGCCTGGGCACGTGCCCTTTCCCAATAATTTATAGATTGTACACCCAATGCATTAAGTGTAGAATAAATAATCAAATGCCGTCCATATTTTGGACAAGTTTACGCCAGTGATTGTCAGGCACGTAACTAGCCTTTTTCGTTTGGGGGGCTTAAGCCTTGAACATGGCAACATTTATACAGTGTTCATACGAATTTTAGCCGTAAGCATACAACGGCTTGACTTGTTTGGGGGGGCTTCAACTTCGTTTGGGGGGGCTTAAGCCCCCCCCGAGCCCAACGCTAGATACGTCCCTGGTGATTGTGCCATAATTGGCGTCGCTGTCCTTCTCTTCCAGGCCATAGACTGACACCACTTGAAAACGACAGAGGGCGATTAACTTAGTCGTTAATCAGATAGTTTTCTTTTCGTTGCACACAGCATCCAATACCGTTGACGTCGACATAAAACCTTGAAGTGCCATGATTTTTTAGACTAACGCAATTTTTAGTTATTTATATGGTCGGTTCAAGGCGTTATAAAGGTGTCGTAATGGAGTCACATTATTTACCGCCTAGCGACATCTTAAGGCAATTAGGGCGTTGACAATCGCATAATCTTCATGTATTTAAGATGTGTGAGTGTAGCGATTGATTGGTTAGTTGCTGTTTAACGAGGCTGTGTTTGAACGAAGATGATTAGCGTCGCCCTCCTCCTTTATCCAGGTTTTCGACTGACACCTCTAGTATAAGGTATTGTTTTAGTGCGCAATCGGTTGATGCCTTGTGCATTAGACACCAGCGTAATAGAAGTTACAGTTACATTTACAATGCAAACACACACAGCGTTGTTTGTGGATTGTAAGTTTCATAGATAACGTATTCAATTGTGTATTTAACATTTGTTTGGCGCGTTTTAAATGTTACGCGGTAGTGTCCGATCTAACGGTGGCGGCTTCGAGGTTGCCGAACGAGCGCCGTGTTAAGAACATTTTGTCTCTGTATTCTTACTAGAACTGGGTGATGGATGGATGGATGGATCAGTGCATATTTTAAGGAATTTTGACTGCTGGGACAAAGTCAGCCACGGGTCTAGTTCATGATCTTTCATGGTCTGGTCGAAGATTTTTTTTGTAGGAATTAATCTCCGCAAACTTAAATTTTTTAGACTTTTTTATAAATTCATCTCCAAAAAAAGTTGATGACCTTTTTTTTTTTTTTAGTCATCACCTTTTTTTACAGCATTTGTCGGGTCTCCCAACCAATAATACGGGGTCGTTCAACAGTAATGTCATATCTTTCTCCTTTTACTACTGGGACAAATCTTAAAATTCTTCCAAAATTTGTCCCACTAGTTATACTTCATACATACATTACCTGGGACAAATCAGCCTCACTGCTGGGACAAATCCTAAGACTACTATTTGTCCCACTAGTTATACAGTTAAAATATGTCTAATCTGGATCGCATATCAATCCAAGTTTAACGACATCTTATGAGAACAGAGGCGGCTGATATTCACAGAAATTACTTTGAACAGTTCTCACCATTCGTATGACATAATACAGTTCTTTTTACATTGTATCTCCTGTGTTTGTTTTCTTACTACCCTCTCACTACTTCCTTACCACTTCCTTATTGTTTCCTTACAGCTTCCTTACTGCCTCCGCACAGCTTCCTTACCATATAGGAAGATGGTAGCCCTTCCTGTCTATCAAACTTCTCTTTCTTCTTCCATCTTAGCACATGCTCATCCACCGATTCACCATTACTACTGTACAGATCTTTCATCTACACGATTCGTCTAAAAGGTTATCAGCTCATCTTATTGGTTTTACTTCCTGTTGCGTTAATACAGCACCGCGCGGCTGCTTTTACTTATAGCGAGAAGATTACCATTAAAAGAGGCATTGAATTATTTTGAACAGTTCTCATAGTTCCTATGGTATATTACAGCCTTAGAATCTTATGTAACTGGTAATAAATGAATCCAGATTTAAACTTCATCTTATGGCAACTATGGCCGATGACGTCGCCAGAAATTATTTTTGAACAATTCTCATCGTTCGTATGGCATAATAACTAGTAATGACCTTAAGGTTAGTTTAGGTTTAGCAACATTTACTGTGTCATGACAGAGTGATTAACGTCGCCCTCATTTCTCCAGGCGCAGGCTGCTTCAAACTTTAATGCTAAAGGTGTTAAACATTTGTGAACTTTAAAATGCTACATCATTACAACACATCAGTATTCTGGCAGTGCCAGCCTCAAGCCAGGAGAAAGGAGGAGGGCATCGCAAAATATCTTTGTTATGACACAGTGTCGCTAGACAGCAACTAGCCAACCAGCCAACCATCAATTTCAAAACTGCTCTTACGAAGGAAATGAAGCAATGTAAAATGACATATCTTACAACAGTTGAACAGATATTTAAGTTTAACGTCATCTTGTGGCAACCAGGGCTGTATACGTATACTTACCTCATCAGTTTCCCAACAAGTTTACACAACGATTGGTTATGAGCAATGGATTCCATCAGTTCACTTGCTTCCTATATTATATCAACAAAACCAAGAGGCACGAGATGTATACTATAGCTTGTGTGCGTAGACGCAATAAGTAAAATTCCTTCATTCAAACTTACAGGTATTTAAGCACAGCTTGGTGATTTCGTAATAAATTAGTATCATTGATAAATCAGCTGGATTTTCTTTAAAATCCCAAATTTCTATGTTTAATGCATTATTTGTGAAGTGCCATTTTTTGTCTCTAACCAACATTTAACTAAACAGCAACTAACTAACCAACCAACCTTCAATTTCGAACCTGGGAGGGAAGTGAACCAATGTAAAATACCAGATCTTACAACAGTTCAACAGAGCTTTAAGTTTAACGACATCTTGTGGCAATTAGAGATATAATACCTCATCAGTTCCCAACAAGTTTACAGAACGATAGGTTAGTAAGTATTTCCTGGCAAAACCACGACAATGAGAAGGTTATATATAATAACGTTTTAAATAGACGTGATTAAGTAAAATTTGTTCAGTAAATTGAGAGGTGTCTAAGCACATCTGCGTCTTTCGTAAGAAATTATTATCGTCAGCAATTCAACTGGATTTTCTACAACATCCATAAATTGCATCTTTAATTCATTATCTCTGAGGTGCCAGTTTTGCCTATAACTAAAATTTAGCAGCTTCAAACGAGAAATGCATAATTATGATATAGTTCTTTTTTTCCAAGGACTCCAGTCCGGCTGTAAGTTTCTCTTCCCAGGTGCTATGCGTCGCTGGTTAATCGGATTCGCCTGTGGAACAAACAGTATGTCCATGATATGTATCTCTTTCGTTGGGGGGGGAGGAGGAGATAAACTGAAGGTCGCTGCATTGGTCGACAAAAATGGTCAAACGACGTTTTATGCTCTTCAAGGCTCTGAATCTCGCCACAACGAATAAAAAGGAAAACTGGTGGGAGTCGAACCCAATGCATTGCACCTGCATATTATCATTTAGTGTAATTTAGAAATCCTGTAGTCTTCCGAATATTAATATGGTTGTGTGAATGAACCTTCAACTGAATGTTGCCTACAACTTATGGCTTAGTTAAAGGATTGCCAGAGCTGAATAGTAATAATAATATTTATTCTTTAATTAAGCGCCTGCAAACGCACTGCGCTGTACATGTACATGTTATGCGATAAACCTTAACTACTAACAGAACAGACAGCCTGCAATACACGGCGCAACTTGCAGCCTACAAAGCATGTCCGCCTATGGGACTCGATCTCTGTACCTCTCGCACTCTACGCCAGATGTTATCCAATGCGCTATCGGGCCTAATATTAATCGTAATTGTAATCGAACAATTAAAAAGCACCACTCAAAGACTCGGTTCTATCGCCAGCAAATAAAATAGACTTCAGACGTTTCCGGAACAGGGCAAGAGAAAGGCTGAAGAGATGATGACGTAATTCATGTGGAAGACGGTTCCAGGTCTTTTGCGTCAGTCTTTCGTAGGCTTCGGACAAGTAGGCCTACCGGGTTCTATCCATAGGCGTAGCTACATTGAGGCAAGAGGAGGCAGTTGCCTCCTCTTGGTTTTATAAATTTAAAAATTTTCCTTGGGTTATAGCCCTGCACCTGGATGTTGCCTCCTCTTGAACGGTGAATCCTGGCCCAAGAGAAGAAATTTAAGAACAAATCCCAAAAGGTCATCAAATTTTTGACAGAAATCTCCAAAAGAGGTCAAATTTTTTGTCAAGATTTTTTGCCTCCTCTTGAATTTAAGTCTGGCTACGCTTCTGGTTCTACCCTAGACATTCCGTCAGCTTCAAACTGTAACGACCACTTCTAACTGCAAAGGGCGTTGATGTTGACTTTGCCCTCTATCAGACATTATTCCCCGAAAATCTAATTTCGATCGACGGAGCCACAGTTTTAACGACATCTTATAACAACAAAGGCCGTTCACATACGCATAAATTATTCTCAACAAAGTTTCTCACCGTCTGTATGACGTAATACCGCTGTTACTGTTCATGATAAAGTTGGCTAATATACATAGTCAGCTGAATAGAACTTAAAGTTATCGGGACGCAGATTGATACTAAAGTAGACCTACTAAATTAGCTCGTGAATAAAATCGGCTGCAATTCTTTCGAGTCCTTCAGCCGAATAATTTGCATGATTGGAAAAACGTTAGAATTATGCCTTTCTTGAGATTATGTCGTTTGGAGCAACTGTGTGTTTGGTAATGTAAAACTGGTGCCATATAAATCATGCATGAAGCGAATAAATCTGTCCCTTTCTGAGTCTCTGTCAAAATATCCATGTGTCTGACTTTCAGTCTGGCTGGCTGTCTGTCTATTAGTCTGTCAGTCTGTCTGATTGTCAGTCTGTCTGTCTGCCTGCAACCGGGTCTGTCTGTGTGTCTGTCTGTCTGTCTCCAGACCGATCAAATGATCAGTTCAAAGCGTTGTTGCCAATCGATCGTGCCTGTTGCCCGGCAAATGAGTTCCTCCCTCATTTTCTTCCTCCACGAGAAAAAAAAATGTATTGTCCGATCCTCGACCTTGATGCGGTTGCCAAGAACTCTAAAATAATACACGATGTCAAGAATTTAGAATTACGCCGTTGACGAAATCGTAAAATATATTTGAATTTGACGTAACATTCATGACATAATTGGGAAATCTATTTAAAGATCGATTTGTTTAAAGTTTGCTTGATGACGTAATTGAAATAATTTGACGGATCGATCGTTTCATCGCTGATCTTCGTTCGTCTTACAGAATATCAGTTTCTAAAAAGTCAATTTGTGGTAAATTTGTCAGGTTGGTTCTTCTGGTAGCCACAAGATATCTCTAGTCCAAGATAGAAGTTAAACACTCTTACACACCTTTTAAACGCTTTCCTTCGTCGATATATATGATAAGAAAGCGCGAGAAACAAAATAATATCTTCCTTACAATTCGGAGTAGTTAGACCAACGTCAAGTCCATTGGCAGTCATCAGGTATCTTAAACAATGTAACAATGTTTCTGATATTTCCAACGGTCAAAACAGAAATGTATATGTGTCCTCAGTTTCATTACAATAGACTGTTCTGCTTTTTATTTTGATTCTCTTTAATGTTTATTTAAGATAAAATCCAGTTTTACTAACATTTTCCTTTGATAATAAATCGATATAATAGCCACGTTTAATAATGCGTAAAAGTACAGAGATCCTGACACACATCAAACAAAAAGGAATAAATGATAAAAATCACAAGTACACAATATCGAACATGAACTGAAGCTGCGTAATATTCTAATAATACTTCAACGGTCGTAGTAACAATAAGCTGCCCTTGAACTTTATAAAATATTTTGCATAAATTATACATAGAAGATAATATATTTCATTCATTTCAGCTGTGAACTCCGTCACTACCCTACTTGTGATAGTGCCAGTCACAAGCCTGGAGAAAGGAGGAGGGTGACACTAATCATCTTTGGTATGACAGAGCGTCGTTAAACAGCAACAAACCAACAATTGCTGTATAACTCTGCTGCTGCTCGTGCTGTGGTAGTGCCAGTCCCAAGCCTCGAAAAGGAGGTGTGCAACATTTGTGTCGTTAAACAGCAACTATAGCCAACCAATTGCTGTATTATGCCATACGAACAGTGAGAACTTATTAAAATAATTTTTGTCGACTTCAACGACCTTTATTGAAATAGATCCGACCGATTACTTGAATACGAAATATTATGACAAAGTTACGTTGACGTAAACAGCCCTGACAGCCATAAGGTGTGGCTAAACAGTTGAAACTAAATTCCACAGACTTCTCATCACTTTCGATTGATGCTTCGTTATGAGATAGTGGTTCCTAATAAACGCATCTATAATTATTATTGATAGATATATTTCAATATTAATGAATCATTTTCACAGTTATGGCTGGGGTTGCTCATGGAAGATCATGGAAGGAAAGCTACGAATATATTGCAATTACTACGAATGTAAAGGGATCCAAAGCTGGACGATATTTCCGTGGCTGCAAGGGTCGTTTTCGTCTTCTGTGTACTTTACAAATCAAGAAAAGAGATGTCGCTGTGTCATAATTAGCGTCGCCCTCCTTTCTCTTTCAGACTATAGACAGATAGGATTAACCATGTCGTTAATCGGTTAGTTTTCTTTTCGTTGCTTATGGCAACCAATACCGTTGACGTCGATATAGCTTTGGTTTCCTGGTCACTCTAACGATAAAACGCAATTTCAGGTATTTATAGAGACATTTGAACACGATTTACAGGTGTCGTAATAGAGTCAATTTACCTTAAAGCTATTAAGCGTTAACAACCGCATAATCTTCATTTATTTAGGATGTTTGTATGTAGTGATTGGTTGTTTAGTTGGTGCATAACGACGCTGTTTAAGGCGAAGATGATTAGCATCGCCCTCCTCCTTAATCGATGTTTCGGTCTGGCACCACCGAGTATAAGACTTGGTTTTAATGCGCAACCGGTTGATGCCTTGTGCATTACACACCAGCACAACAGAAGTAACAGTCACAATTACAATTACTAGTACACACTGTGTTGCTTATAGATTGTAAAATTCATATTGGGGGGAGGGGGTCCATAGAGTAGTGGTAACATCACTGGCGTGAATAGCAAGAGGTAGCGGGATCGTTTCCCGCTACCCTCCCAAATTTAGGTCCACTCAGCCTTTCATTCGCGAGATGACGCGTTGTTAAAATGAGATGTAGGACGTGATGGGCGCCTTGCATGGCTGCCGTGTACAGTTGAATTCGACTCCTGTAATAACTTGTGATCATCCGTTCATACTGATTTGTAATCATACTGCGTTATTGTCAGTTTGAAGATATTAAACGATTATTATTTTTATTATATAGTACGTATTCGTGTGTGTGTTTAACATTCGTTTGGCGTGTTTATGATGTTACCCGGTGGTGTCCCATCTGACGGTTGCGGTTCGAGGTTCCTGAAGGAAGGCCGTGTTAAGAAAATTTTGTCTTTCTCGCCTTAAAAGCACAAGCATTGGATGGATGATGGATGGATGGATCTCAAGTTTAGCGACATCTTATGGCAACAAAGGCCGTTGGTATCCACAGAAATTAGTTCTTAACCCTAGTATGAAATATTGCAGCACATTTTTTACATTATATCTCTTTTCGGTGTTTTCTTGCTACGTTCTCCCTACTTCCTTACCACTTCCTTGCTGCTTCCTAACTGCCTCCGCACAGCTTCCTTATCCTATGGTAACGTGGTAGCCCTTTCTGACCATCAAACTTCTCTTTCTTCTTCCAACTTAGCACATCCTCATCCACCGATTCACCATTACTAAAGTCCAGTTTTCTCCTCTCATCTACACGATTCGTCTTAAAAGTTATCATCTCATCCAATTGCTTTTAATTCCTATGCAGTCATTTCCTCTCCTAGACCATTTGACCACCATCCTTGTATATTATTCACCTTGCGTTAATATATTTACGACTGTCCTTCTACTTTTACATAGAGCGAGATTATTACACTTAAAAGAGGTGTGAATTATTTTGAACAGTTCTCATAGTTCTTATGGTATGTTACATCTCGTGTACCTGCTAAAAGATGAATTCCGGTTTTAACTCCGTCGTATGACGTCGCCAGAAATAATTTTTAAGAGTTCTCACCGTTCGTATTGCATAACAACTAGGCCTAGTAATGACCTTAAGGTTAGTTTCTGTTTACCGACACTGTGTCATGACACAATGATTACCAACGCCCTCCTTTCTCCAGGCTTGGGACTGGCACTGCCAAAGTACGAACACGCAGCTGCTTCAATCTTAAAAGCTAAACAAGCCTGGATGTAGGATCAGGGCATCGCAAATCATCTCTGTTATGACCAGGGGCGTCTATCCCCCCTAAGTCATTGGTGCAACGTCCCTTTTCCCCCTCTTCTCCCCCCTCCCCGTCCCCCCTATAATGGTGGCACACACACTGACAGATCTCCCCCCTCCTATTTCTTGGATGGAGGATTTGCTCCAAGGTTTCTATGGTGTAGACGCCCCTGGTTATGACAACGTAACCATCAATTTCGAAACTGCTCTTAAGACGGAAATGAACGAAAGTGAAATGACATATCTTACAGCAGTTGAACAGATCTTCAAGTTTAACGACGACATCTTGTGGCAACCAGGGCTTCATACGTCTACCT